>LNAC01001904.1:38767-74796 GCA_002007465.1 Ailurus styani
TCTCCTTCCCCATCCCATCTTGTTTCATTATCTTTCCCTCCCTACCCCCCACGACCCCCCTGCCCTGCCCCTCAAGGTCCTCATATCAAAGAGATGATATGATAATTGCCTTTCTCAGATTGACTTGTTTCTCTTAGTATAATACCCTCTAGTTCCATCCATGTCATTGCAAACAGCAAGATTTCGTTTCTTTTGATAGCTGCAGGTTACCTGAATTCCTAAATCCTAAAAATGTTAAGTGTTTAGGGAAAATTGAATGTACACCTTCTTGAAGGAAAGGGAATTGAACTATATTTTATAAACTCTGTAGAAACTATACAGACACACACACACCATGACCACCACTAGTAATAACAACAAAACCCTACCTAATTTTTCAGGATAACAAATTGCAAAAAAATATATTTTTTAAAATATTTTAAATGCACATGGCCAATACTGGGAAGGAAAACACCAAAAGGGAAAAACAGCATTATGCTCATATGTCAAATTTATGGGTGATTTAAAAACCAGATTTTGGCATGCATACTTATGAATGCTTAATTTACAGAAACAATTTTTAATTGATATATATTTATTCAGAGTCAGACCCATTAATTATTAATATTAATATGAATTTATTTTGTCAAGCTGAGGAATATCTTAATTTCTGTTAAGAAATTTAGTAGAAGCAATGGTTATTTGTAATATAACTCAGAAGGCAGCACATATACAAACTAAGAAATAACATTTCAGGTAAAGAAATATCTTGGCATCTTTGTTGAAATCAGAGAGTTACAGAGAACATGGGATGCTTTAGAAAAAAAACACAAATATTTCTTTCAAAGCATGGGCAGTTTTGTAAATATTTCAACACAGATTTAACAGTTTAAAATAGACTCTGTGTGAAGTATTGAAGGCTCTAAACATGTCAACTCATATGATATTGTTACTATCACTGCCATTTTACAGATGAAGAAACATCTGTGTGAAGTTACTTAAAAAGTAAATATCTTTCTCTATATGTATGACCCCTATACCAATCATTTTAAAAGAGATACTATTAAAATGCAGAGTGAAATAATTTTTGACCTATTATATTTACTTTGTATTATCATGTCTTTGGCCTCTCTTACTGCATCTACACATTTACACATTAGGCACTGTCTCTCAGGACCTATTGTGTTGTTCAATGTCAAAACAGATGGCAACTAAGAACATTCCCCTTTATCAATTATAAAGGTTAATGGCATTTATCCAATAATTTGCTCTTTTAAGTATATTAGTTGGATATATACATTTCTTGGGGTAATACAAAAGTAATCTAATCTGAATATGTGTAAAATCACTTCCAAAGTGTTTGAGTTAGTTTATTAAGAAATAAAATTGATTTCTATTTGATACCTGGTTAACTTGAAATTATATGAATTTTATATTAACGTCAAAGATTCCATTAATACCTGTCCAGATTGCCTAAGTGTCAGTAGTGGAGATACTGTCAACATTTCAAGGTTTGCTTCCATCAGGAGCCAAGTACCTTTTGGCAACCCTGCCTGTGCTTTCCCTGTCTCCCTCTCACCAGACACAGTTAAGCAGAGGTATTAGATAGATATATGAATTCTCTTTGTAAGACACAAAAGGATGAAAAAAATACCCTACAACCTTATGTCTTGCATATATTTCCACATAGTAAAAACACAAAGAGAAGTTCTAGAAATTGGAAATATTTGAAAGAGCTAAAAACGTTTTATACTATTTTAATAAGCTATTATCAACTAATGATAACAATAAAAATAAGACAGAGCAATTCACTATATTCACTAATAAAGCAATATCATTTAATAAACCAGAGTGATTTTAATTATATTATTAAATTTAATTATATTATTTAAAATGTTACACATAAAGATTAATAACTGAATTTATACTAATTGTATTTACTTATGCTTTAATAATTTTCTGAAATGGTCCATGAATATAAAATACCTTTAACAGAACAATACCTACATCTATAGCAAATTCTGATAGTTTATCTTTTTTATAGTAAATATGAATGCTGTATTATGAAAGATAATATTTACATTTGACATTTCCAATACATTTCCAATACAACAACTTGAGCAGATAGTAAAATATCTGAATAACCAATTACCATGTAAAAGATATTTTTTTCAAGTACTTTCATCAAGCCTGAATATCTAGTCTTCGCCCTGTCTTTGAAATTAGGTGGTTGCCAACACAGCCAGAGAGCCTGAGATAACATTTTAATCATCTATGTTAGTCATAATCAATCTTTTTGTGAAGGACCCCTTCTGTAGGTAATTTTCCCCTCTGCTGAGATTTAAGCTTATTTCTTCTTGCTCTGTCCTCAGTGGGAACTTACAGTAACTGGTCACTATCCTCTGCATAACCACCTCTCACAGAGGCAAAGTACCCTTCTCCCGTGTCCTGTACTTTAAACCAAACAATGTTTGGAAATTTAACCTCTCCATACAGATCTTAGTTTTCAAATGTTTAATTTTTTTAATAAAGATTTTTACTCGGGCACCTGGGTGGCTCAGTCTTCAAGCATCTGCCTTCAGCTTAGGTCATGATCCCAGGGTCCTGGGATCAAGCCCTGCATTAGGCTCCTTGCTTGGCGGGAAGTTTGCTTCTCCCTCTCCCACTCCCTCTCCCTCTGCTTGTGTTCTGTCTCTCACGGTCTCTCTCTGTCAGATAAATACATTAAAAACATTTATTTGTTTGTTTGTTTGTTTGTTTGTTTGTTTGTTTGTTTATTTGGCAGAGAGCGAGTGCGCGAGAAAGGGAACACAAGCAGGGGTAGTGGCAGAGGGAGAAGCAGGCTTCCAGCTGAGCAGGGAGCTCGATGCGGGGCTCAATCCCAGGACCCCAGGATCATGACCTGAGCCTACGGCAGGTGCTTAACTGACTCAGCCACCCAGGCACCCCTCAAATGTTTAATTTTGAAAAGATAGTAAGAATCCACTCAAAGTTTCCATTATAAAGTCTCCCTGCATCTACTAAAAAAGCATACAAATATCTTGCTTTTACATATATGGCCCTTTGTGAGCTGGTTCTTGCCTACTTTTCTAACATGTCTCCTGATGTTTTCTGATGCATGCCCAACTCTTTAGTCTGATTACAAATACATGAACATAAACTGTAATGTCATGCCATCGTGCTTTTGCACATCGTGTTCTCTATTTTCCCCTTTTTCTTCTATCTGCCATGTGAATACCTACTTGTATTTCAAGACCACTCAACTACCGCCTCCTATCTGAAGACTTTCCTATCTTAGTAATAATTAATGTCTTTTTCCAGCCGTGTTCCTTCACTATAAACATTTTAGCACAGTTTTTTTTTAAGATTTTATTTATTTGAGAGAGTGAGAGAGAGAGTGTGTGCACAAGCGGGGGGGGGGGCACAGGGAGCCTGATGAGGGCCTCGATCCCAGGACCCTGAGACCATGACCTGAGCTGAAGGCAGAGGCTTTAGCCCACTGAGCCACCCAGGCGCCCAAACATGTTATTTATTGATAGGTAAAAGAATTAATTAACAAACATAAAATGATTCTTCTAGGGAACTGGAAATGTTGGGGGAGTGGGTAGAGAGAGGCTGAGGACTATACTTGATCTTAATGAACCATGCAGAACTACATTAAAATTTAACTTTTAAAATTATGTGCCTGTATAACTTTGATACTGTTTTAAAAATAATAACAACAAAAATACTGTCATAAAAAATATTGAAAAAAATAATTCTGATATCACCTCCAGGTGATTCTGATGGATGCTCAAGTTTGAGAACTACTGGACTTCTTTGAAAGGAACTTCCAGGCAAGAAGGTACTTGGCAACTGTCCACAGTTTGTGTGGACCCTCTCATAGTTACTTTTACATATAACAAGCTGAAGTGTCAAAATGACTTCAAAGCTTAGCATCTATTTAAAATTAGAGAGAAATTGCCTAACAATTTGTGGCATCTAAAGGACAGAATCTCTCTGAATGTTCTCAATTAAGTTAGATGAAAGGGGAGACTGACTTGTATCATACTTTACCACCTACTTATCCAAGAGTAGATGATGCACATGGTATGCTCAATGCCCTCAAGATTCTAGATACATTGTTCACAAGTCTTCTAAACTGTCCCTTATCCTTTAACAAAACTTGTATTGAATATATACTTACTGAGAGTCCAAGATGCCAGAGCATTAGGACACCTAAATGTCAACTGGTCATAGGAATTCAGGTAGATAGCTATCAAATCATTCTGAACACCTGTGAACTCAACAGGTGATCTTAGAAACAAATAGCCGTAACTCTGCAAATAGAAAAGGGACCACTTTCTGCAAGAACAACAAGATGGAAAAACTCATCTCAAAAAAGAAAACAAGAGACAATAGTGACTACCAGGGACTTAATCAGTATGGACATAAGATGTCAAAACTAGAGTTCAGAATAATGATTATAAAGACACTAGCTGGACTTGAAAAGAGCATAGAAGACACTAGAGAATCCACTTCTGTAGGAAGAAAAAAAAGGGGGGCCTGGGTGGCTCAGTCAAGCGGCTGTCTTTGGCTCAGGTCATGAACCCAGGGTCCTGGGATCGAGTCCTGCATCGGGCTCCCTGCTCGGCAGAGAGCCTGCTTCTCCCTCTCCTTCTGCCTGCTGCTCTACTTGCTTGTGCTATCTCTCTGTCAAATAAATAAAATATTAAAAAAAGAAAGAAAAAGAATGAAAATCTAATCGAGTCAAAATAAAAAAGGATATTAATGAGATGCAATAAAAAATGGAGGCTCTAATTGCTAGGATAAATAAGGCAGAAGAGAGAATAAATGACATAGAAGGTCAAATGATGAAGAATATAGATGCTGAGAAAAAGAGAGATAAACAACTATTGGATCACGAGATGAAAATTTGAGAGATAAGTGATACCATTAAGTGAAACAATATTAGAATAATTGGGTTCCCAGAAGAAGAGGAGAGAGAGGAGCAGAGGGTATACTGGAGCAAATTATAGTGGATAACTTCCCTAATCTTGGGAAGGAAACACGCATCAAAATCCTGGAGGCACAGAGAACACCTCTCAAAATCAATAAAAATAGGTCAATACCGCAACATATAATAGTGAAATGTCCAAATCTCAGAAACAAAGAGAAAATCCTGGAAGCAGGTTGGAACAAAAGGTCTGTAATTTACAAGGATAGAAACATTAGATCAGCAACAGACCTATCCATAGAGACCTGGCAGGCCAGAAAGGACTGCCATGATGTTCAGGGTGCTAAATGAGAAAAATATGCAGCCAAGAATACTTTATCCAGTTAGGATGTCATTTAAAATAGGAGTGAAAAAAAGCTTCTAGGAAAAACAAATACTTAAAGAATCTGTGATCACCAAACCCATCCTACAAGAAAGGTTAAAAGGGATCCTCTAAGCAAATAGAAAGCCCAAAAGTAACACAGACCAGAAAGGAACAGAGACAATATACAGCAAGTCACTTTATAGGCAATACAATGGCATTACATTCATAATTTCCGATAGTTACTCCGAATGCAAATGGGTAAATGCTCCAGTCAAAAGACACAGGATGTCAGATTGCATGAAAAAGCAAGACCCATCAATATGCTGCTGTCTGCAAGAGACTCATTTTACACCCAGAGACACCTCCAGATTTAAAGTCGGGGGTGGTGGGCGCCTGGGTGGCTCAGTGGGTTAATGCCTCTGCTTTCGGCTCAGGTCATGATCTCAGGGTCCTGGGATCGAGGCCCGCATCGGGCTCCCTGCTCAGCGGGGAGCCTGCTTCCCCCTCTCTCTGCCTGCCTCTCTGCCTCCTTGTGATCTCTCTCCCTCTGTGAAATAAATAAAAAAAAATAAAATAAAATAAAATAAAGTTGGGGGTGGAAAACAATTTATCATACTAATGGACATCAAAACAAAGTGGGGTGGCAATTCTCATATCAGACAAATTAGATTTTAAAACAAAGACTGTAATAAGAGATGAGGAAGGACTCTATGTCATAATGAAAAGGTCTATCCAACAAGATGATCTAATAATTGTAAATATTTATGCCCCTAACATGGGAGCAACCAATTATATAAAGAAACACATCGATGATAATACAATAATAGTAGGGGACTTTAACACCTGCCTCACTGAAATGGACAGATCATTTAAACAGAAAATCAACAAGGAAATAAAGGCTTGAGTGACACACTGGATCAGATGGACTTCACAGATATATTCAGAACATTCTATACCAAAGGAACAGGATAGACATTTTTCTCGAGTGCACATGGAACATTCTCCAGAATAGATCACATACTCGGTCACAAGTTAGGTCTCATTTGGTACCAAAAGTCTGAGTTTATATCATGCATAGTTTCAGAACACAATGCTTTAAAACTTGAACTCAATCACAAGAGAGTATTTGGAAGGAACATAAAGAGCATCATACTAAAGAATGAATGGGTCAACCAGGAAATTAAAGAATTAAAAAAAATTCATGAAAACAAAAAGACAATTGTTCAGTCTTTAGGAGGCAGAAAAAGCAATCCTAAGAGGGAAGTATATAAAATACAAGCCTTTCTTAGGAAACACAAAGGTCTCAAATACACAAACCAATCACACACCTAAACAAAGTGGAAAAAAAATAGCCAATACAGTCTAAACCCAGCAGGAGAAGAGAAATAGTAAAAAATAGAGCAGAAATCAATGAAATAGAACCCATAAGAATAGCAGCACAGATCTATGAAAGTAGGAGCTGGTTTTCTGAAAGAATTAATAAGACTGATAAACCTCTGGCCAGGCTTATCAAAAAGAAAAGAGAAAGGACCCATATAAATAAAATCATGAATGAAAGAGGAGAGATCACAACCAACACCAAAGAAATACAAACAATTATAAGAACATATTATGGGCAAATATATGCCAACAAATTAGGCAACCTGGAAGAAATAGATGCATTCCTAGAGATGTATGAACTACCAAAGCTGAACCAGGAAGAAACAGAAAATCTGAATAGACCCATAACTGTCAAGTTGTCTGAAGCAGTAATCAAAAACCTCCCAAAAAACAAGAACCCAGGGCCAGATGGCTTCCTAGGGGAATTATGCCAACCATTTAAAGAAGAATTAATACCAATTCTTCTGAAGCTGTTATAAAAAATAGAAATGGAAGAAAAACTTTCAAACTCGTTCTATGAGGCCAGTATTACCTTAATCCCAAAAACAAAGACCACAGCAAAAAGGAGAATTAGAGACCAATATCCTTAATGAACATGGATACAAAAATTCTCAACAAAATACTAGCCAATAGAATCCAACAGTACATTAAAAGGATTATTCAGCACAGGAACTGAGATTTATTCCTGGACTGCAAGGGTGGTTCAACATTCATAAGTTAATCAAAGTGATATACTACATTAATAAAAGAAAGGACAAGAACCATATGATCCTGTCAATAGATGCAAAAAAAAAAACCCTTTGACAAAATACAGCATCCTTTCTTGATTAAAACTCTTCACAGTGTAGGGATAGAGGGAACATGCCTCAATATGATAAAAGCCATCGATGAAAAGCCCACAGTGAATATCATTCTCAATGGAGAAAAACTGAAAGCTCTTCCCCTAAGTTCAGGAAGCTGGCAGGGATGTCCACTATTACCACTGCTGTTCAACAAAGTACTAGAAGTCCTGGCCTCAGAAAACAAAAAGAAATAAAAGGCATCAGAATCAGGAAAGAAGTCAAACTCTCACTCTTTGCAGATGACATGATACTCTGTGTGTAAAACCCAAAAGACTCCACACCAAAGTTCCTAGAAGTCATATACCAACAATAAAACAGAGGAAAGAGAATTTAAGGAGTCAATCCCATTTACAATTGTACCCAAAATCATAAGATACCTAGGAATAATCCTAACAAAAGAGGCAAAGGATCTGTATTCAGAAAACTAAAGAGCACTCATGAAAGAAACTGAGGAAGACACAAAGAAATGGAAAAACATTCCACGCTCACAGATTGGAAGAACAACCAATACTGTTAAAATGCGTATGCTACCTAGCGCAATCTACACATTCAGTGCAATCCCTATCAAAATACCATCAACTTTTTTCCCAGAACTGGAACAAATAATCCCAAAACTTGTACAGAACCAGAAAAGACACCCGAGTAGCCAAAGGAATGTTGAAAAAGAAAACCAAAACTGGTGGCATAACGATTCTGGATTTCAAGCTGCATTACAAAGCTGTAATCATCAAAACAGTATGGTACTAGAACAAAAACAGACACATAGATCAATGGAACAGAATAGAGAACCCAGAAATGGACCCTCACCTCTATGATCAGTAAATTTTTGACAAAGCAGGAAAGAATATCCAATGAAAAAAAGACAGTCTCTTCAACAAATGGTGTTGGGGAAATTGGATAGCCACATGCAGGAGAATGAAACTGGACCATTTTCTGACACAATAGACAAAAATAAGACTCAAAATGGATGAAAGACCTATATGTGAGACAGGAATCCATCAAAATCCTAGAGGAGAACACAGGCAGCAACCTCTTCCACCTCAGTCACAGCAATGTTTTGCTAGACAGGTCTCCAAAGGCAAGGGAAACAAAAGCAAAAATGAACTATTGGGACTTCATCAAGATTAAAAGCTTTTGTACAGCAAAGGCAACAGTCAACAAAACCAAAAGACAACCGACAGAATGGGAGAACATATTTGCAAATGATGTAAAGGGCTAGATTCTAAAATCTATAAAGAATTTATCAAACTCAACATCCAAAGAACAAATAATCCAATCAAGACATTGGCAGAAGACATGAACAGACATTTCTCCAAAGAAGACATACAAATGGCCAACAGACACATGAAAAAATGCTCAATATCACTTGGCATCAAGGAAATACAAATCAAACCCACAATGAGATACCACCTCACACCAGTCGGAATGGCTAAATTTAATGACAGATGTTGGTGAGGATGCAGAGAAAGGGGAACTCTCCTACACTGTTGGTGGGAATGCAAGCTGGTGCAGCCACTCTGGAAAACAGTATGGAGGTTCCTCCAAAAGTTGAAAATAGAGCTACCCTATGATCCCACAATTTCACTATTACACTACTGGGTTTTACTCCAAAGATACAAATGTGGTGATTGGAAAGGGCACCTGCACCCCAAATGTTTATAGTAGCAATGTCAACAAAAGCCAAACTATGGAAAGAGCCCAGATGTCCATCAATAGATGAATGGATAAAGAAGATGTGGTGTATGTACGTATACACACACACGCACACACACTCACTCAAATATTACGCAGCCATCAAAATACAACATTTTCCATTTGCAACAACATGGATGGAACTGTAGGGTATTATGGTAAGAGAAATAAGTCAATTAGAGAAAGACAATTTTCACACAATCTCACTCATAGGTGGAATTTAAGAAACAAAACAGAGGATCACAGAGGAAGAGAGGAAAAAATAAAGCAAGACGAATCAGAGAGGGAGACAAACCATAAGAGACTCTTAATCACAGGAAACAAACTGAGGGTTTTGGGAGGGTAGTGGGTTGGTGGGACAGGACAACTGGGTGAAGAACGTTAGGAGGGCATGTGATGTAATGACCACTGCATATTATATAAGACTGATGAGTCACAGACCTATATCTCTGAAACCAATAATATAAGTTAAGTGAGTTGAAATTTTAAAAATGTTTAGAAAAGGAAAATATACTTTCATGGTACTATGGGTTATCTTGTCTACTATGTATTATCATAGTGATGGACTAGATAATCAAGGAGATTATTCATCCCTTCCAAGTATAACACAAGTTGTAAACTCACTTCTTATTGGAAAATCTGAATAGCTGTTTAAATATTTACTCAAGAATTTTAAAGCAGAATATTAAATTTTAGTTCCAGACATCAGGCTTCAATGCTTTCTATAAAAGTCTTGCATTTCAAATATATTTCACTGGTCCTAATTTCTGGGCCAATATGTACTACTTCTAAGGAGACAAACACCTTGACTTACATGCTAAACAGAGTTTATTCATATGAACCTGCAGAGATCAAGCTGCAGTGGATGAATGTAAAGAAAAAGAAGGCAGAAAGAGGAAGCTGTCCTGTCTATCCCTGTCCATAACAGAGGTACATCCTGATAATTTTGTTTCCTGTGTAAGCAAAGCCATTTGGGGTTTGAAGGCCAAGAGTAAGAATGTGTTCCTACATTACCACACATCATATAGGAACAAAGTTGTGAACCTATGCCCTTACCTAAAGAAATCTCACACTCAATTTACAGAGTGGCAGAGAGAATTATCAGACTGAGTAATGGAGCAAATACCCAGCCAGCTGCAAGAGAATGCTCTCTTCCAGAAAAAAGCAAGAACGTGCAAGAGCAACAGTTGGTTTTCCTGAATAAATTGCTGTGGAATGAATATTTACCAGAGATGACACTGAATTTCATGTAAAGAATGTAAGAAATGAAGTGGTCAAGCACACATTTTAAGTGGTCAGGTTACATTTAAGCCAGTCTATCTTTAAAATATATTGAAACTTTAATGTGAGGGGCACCTGGGTGGCTCAGTGGGTTAAAGCCTCCGCCTTTGGCTCAGGTCATGATCTCAGGGTCCTGGGATTGAGCTCTGCGTCAGGCTCCCTGCTCAGCGGGGAGCCTGCTTCCTCCTCTCTCTCTGCCTGCCTCTCTGCCTACTTGTGATCTCTCTCTCTGTGTGTCAAATAAATAAATAAAATCTTTAAAAAAAAACAAAAAAAACCCACTTTAATGTGAGAAAAGTCTGGTCTATACATTGTATCTTAAGGAAGGTCTTTCAGATCACCTCTTTTCCCCCTTGGTATTTATATAAATGGCCACATGAAACTCAGCAAACTTATCAACAGGTCATGCATCAGGAAAAATCAGAATTGCCTAATAATTCTTACCAAGGAAAGAGTTGTGACAGATATGCAAACATGCAATATGCAAACATTTACACTGAACAGTACTTGGAAAGAAAGGAGATCATAAGATGCAGTAAAGAAATCTATTTGACTCATTGGAATAAACCCATCTAAACTACCAAGATGATCAGACAATCAAACTACATTTATTTTAGTGAAAATTTGCCCTAATCATGGTTCCTTTTTTCCCTATTACACTTCTATACTCACAGAACAGTTAATATTTAAGTAATCATGAATGCTCCAGTGCATATATCAAAACAACTACTACCACTTGCCAGTCTTGATCCAGCACATGAATTCTAATGTTAGTCTCCTTTATTTAAACAAAATTAAGTTCTCTCTGCCAAGCATTGCTTACAAATTATTGCTTTCTTCAATACCACCATACATTGCAATAACATTGAGAAAGATAATGTATTTTTAAGGATTGCAATTACCATACAGACATTAGCCCTATAACTATGACCAGATAGGTTTAATACATGCTTTCCTGGCTTTATTTCTAAATCTGTTACCAAAAGCTTTTCTGGTGCTACATGACCAGGGCTGACACTAACTCAGCCAAATCTAATTTATGGTGGAAAGATGTCTTAATTCTTTATGTAGGCCTGATCATCCCTTTTTAACACTCTTGATTTTGGTATTATAATGGTATTTCTTTTTTTTCTGATTTTTTTTTAATTTTTTTATTCTTTGCCCCAGGGGTACAGGTCTGTGAATCATCCGGCTTACATCTTTCACAGCATTTACCAAAGCACAAACCCTCCCCAATGTCCATAACCCATCCACCCTATCCCTACCCTCCCACCCCCCAGTAACCCTGTTTGTTTTGTGAGATTAGGAGATGATAACCATTGGGTAAAAGTCAAGCAATTTAAAAGTTTTATACATGTTAGCTTAATTTATGGCAGCAATCTGTGAAAGGAGAGCTTAAACTGGAAACCTGGACAACATTAAGTGGCAGAAGGATTCATCTCGATTGCTACCTTCAGACCCAGCAGGGCATTTTTTTTTTAAGATTTTACTTATTTATTTGACAGAGATAGAAAGCACAAGTAGGCAGAGTGGCAGGCAGAAGGAGAGGAAGAAGCAGGCTCTCCGCAGAGCAGGGAGCCCGATGCAGGACTTGATCCCAGGACCCTAGGATCATGACCTGAGCCGAAGGCAGCAGCTTTTTTTTTTTTTTTTAAGATTTTNAGAGAGATTACAAGTAGGCAGAGAGGCAGGCAGAGAGACAGGGAGAGGAGGAAGCAGGCTCCCTGCTGAGCAGAGAGCCCGATGCGGGCCTCGATCCCAGGACGCTGAGATCATGACCTGAGCCGAAAGCAGAGGCTTTAACCCACTGAGCCACCCAGGCGCCCCGAAGGCAGCAGCTTAACCAACTGAGCCACCCAGGCGCCCAGCAGGGCATTCTTGACGTTAGTTTCCCAAAGAAGACAAAATTTTGCTTTCCTAGTCTTTCTGTCCCACCTCCTAGCATTTTCCCTTGCAGCCCCACTTATTCAAGGAGAATGGCCTGCATTGCATTTGCATTAGCCAGAAACAGTGGCAAATTAAAATATATATACACATGTTTATTTTAGGAAAGGCCAGAAAGAATTAATGAATTATGTCTATACTTTAAAACAAAAGTTAGCCTGGTACTTTCAAGGGTTCTTAATAAACCCGTCTATAGAAAGATTACCAAATAGAAATTCTTCTGAGAACAGTTTTAACAAAAATCAAATTATTTTAAATTGGTATAGGAATAGTTTATAAGCATAAATATCTGTAACGTGTTTTTAGGTGTTTTCTTCTCAGTAATAGTTCAAGCACTTAAACTGAACTTTTACCTTTTATTTATTGTCATGAGCATTTTACTTAACAAAACTGCTGCATATATATAAGGTTTGAGAGTAGATAGTATAGTTTTTTTTTTCTGTGCATAGCTTTAAAGGTTACCATCACCACGCAAAGGGTGTATAGAATTAATTTCACTATGCATATACACTGTAAATAAATGGCATTTGGAGGTTCGACATTACTGGCTTTAGCTACTTAAAAATAACTCTGAAAATCCAAGATATGTAATAGTGCTAAAGCATAATCAGAATCTAGCATTGAGGAGCAGATATTTAGGGTGAGTTACAGAATTATGCTGATGTTTGTAATTATAGCCATTAATCATTTTCACTACTGTACACTACTCTACCATATCAGTACAACTAATTTTAATTTTAATTATATTCTGTTAACGTTCTCATTATCTGGTTTCCATTTCTTTTGGGGCGTAGTCATTATTACTGACGTTATTATAGATAATGCTGTTGTGAACATTCTTTTATTATAGCAATATAGGCATTAAAAATTTTGCCATTTTAACCATTTTTAAGCATACAGTGAGGTGGTATTAAGTACTTTCACACTTGATTGTGCAACAGTCACCACTGTCCATCTCCAGAACTTTTTAATCATATACTCTACACCCATTAAACAATAACTCTCTACTTCCCTCTACCTATGACCCCCAACCCCTGGCAACCACTAGTCTATGTCTCTATGAATTTGACTATTCCAGGTACCTCATATAAGTGGGATCACACAACATCTGTCCTTTTGTGTCTGGCTTAGTTCACTTAGCATAATGTCATTAAGATTCATCCATGTTGGGGCACCTGGGCGGCTCAGTCAGTTAAGCTTCTGCCTTCGGCTCAGGTCATGATCCCAAGGTCCTGGGATCGAGCCCCATGTCAGGCTCCCTTTTCAGCAGGGGAGTCTGCTTCTTTCCTCTCCCTCTCCCTGCTCGTGTTCTCTCTCTCTCTCACTCTCTCCCTCTCTCAAACAAATAAATAAAATTAAAAAAAAAATTCATCCAGGTTGAAGAATTGCCAGAACTTCCTTCTTTTTAAAGACTAAATAATATTTCATTATATGCATAAACTACATTTTTTTATTCATTCATCTTTCAATGGACACTTAGGCTGCTCCCACTTTTGGTTATTGTGAATAATGCTACTTTGAATAATGGCGTACAAATATGTAATCACTATACCATTTTCCATAATGGGCTGTACCATTTGAAATGTGCACCAGCAATTCACAAGAATTTCAATCTCGGGTGGATGGGTTATGGACATTGGAGAGGGTTTGTGCTATGGTGAGTGCTGTGAAAGGTGTAAGCCTGATGATTCACAGACCTGTATCCCTGGGGCAAATAATCATTAAAAAAAAAAAAGAATTTCAATCTCTCCATATCCTAACCTTTTTTTCTGTTTTTTACATAGTAGCCATCCTAATGGATATGAAGTGGTATCTCACTGTAGTTTTGATTTGCATTTCCCTAATAATTAGTGATGTTGAGCATATTTTCATGTACTTATTGTCCATCTTCTTTAAAGGGATGTCTATTAAAGTCCTATGACCATTTTTGAATTAGTTGATTGCTTTTCTAATTGTTATTATTGAGTTGTAAGTGTTCTTTATATATTCTGGACATTAATCCCTTATCAGATATGTGATTTACAAATATTTTTGCCAATTCTATGGGTTGCTTTTTTACTCTGTGAGAGTGTTCTTTGATACTATCACATTCTTATACATGTCTTCAGAGTCCTTATGTAAGAGTTTATCTAGAAAATATTCTAGAAGTAGCATTTCTGGGTATGGTACCTCATCCATTTTGAGATAATACCAAATGTTTTCTGAAATAGAGGTACCAAGTTACATTCTCACCAGCACTTCCCTTTGACATATATTCTTACTTTTACTTGATATTATCAGAATTTTAAATTTTTGTCAATATAAGCATGAAATGATATTTCACCGTTGGTTTAATTTAATTGTAGGTATGAATATAAAATGGTACAGACACTTTGAAAACCACTATCTTTTAAAATTAAACCTATAATTTCCATGTGACCCAGAATTCCCACTCTTAGGTACTTACCCAAGATAAATAAAATTTATGTCTCATATGTGAATACTAATAGGATTATTTCTAACAGCCAAAAAGTAGAATCAACCCAAATATCCATCAACTGATGAATGGTAACTAATGACAATGAAATATTATTCAGCAATAAAAATGAACTACTAATATATACCATAACATTATGTTAAGTGAAAGTCACACCAAACACAAAGTAACACAAAAGACTACATTTACATGAAGACTACACTCATATGAATGGGTGATTCCATTCCTATGAAATTCTAGAGAAAGGCAATACTACAGTGACAGAAAGCAAATCAGCAGTTGCTTGGAGCTAAGAGTAGGGACTGACTACAAATGGGCATGAGGAAACTATAGGTTAATGGAACTGTTCCAAATATCGATGGTGATAGATGCTACACAATTGTATACAAATAACAAAATTCATCAAACTATATACCTAAAAAAATGAGTAAACAGGATTCTATGTCAATTACACGTTGGTAAATTACTTTTTAAAAGTTACAGGTTAAGTTCAAATCTCTAGGTCGTGTGTCTTTTTACTTCTTAAAATAACACAACAAACAAACAAAAGTCCTACACAAATGGCTTCAGAAGTTGACTAATAACCTGTACTTTGTCCTATATTTCACTGAAGTTGTAATTTGGAAATATAAAGGGATTTGATCTGACCAGGCTATGATTGATGAAAAACCATTGGAATCATGCATCTACATCTCTCCCCAAATCTTTTAATAGCTTACAATGCTTTTCAGGTTCTCTCAGAACAAGTTTCCAAGTAAAATATTCTGTTTTAATATAAATATCTATCTACTTGCTTAAATTTTCATATTGAACTCCTTTCTCTCAATAGTTAGCTTCTGAATAGCTTATGTGTCCTCAATACTGGGTTGCTTCAATTCTAAAGTGATCTCTCACACTGAGCATTTAATAGTTACTTTCTTTAGTCTTTTTTATCTGGACAATCCTATGGCATCCTCTCACTAAAAGAAATATTATTTGATATTTTTGCCAAATTAGTGAGTCAGGAAGGGTATGGACATATGTAACAGTTATAGAATAGTACCGTTACATAGTGCTGTTTTTAAATAGGTACTGATTAACTTTGTCCAAAAATTTTAAAATAGTAACATTTAATTGTAGAAAGTAGGTAGGAAGCAGTTTCCAAAACACTGCTACTGTGGCATAAATGGGGAAAAGAGTATTCTGATGCAGATTTTTAAAAAGTGAATGGCAAGACCTTGCATTTCTCCCTATGACACAAGTCAGGGAAAACAAAATCTAAGCAACTGTTTGAGGGAGAGAAGTGAAGTACACATAACTGGGGCTGGTATTGTGGTTTTCCTTTCTAAAAACGAAAGGCAGCTTTACAAAATAGGTTATCATTGAACGCAGTACTTTCCTGCAGTTAGTCAACCCATACTTACAGCAACAAAGAACATTTTTCAAGTATACTATCCCCCTTCCAATTCCCACCCCACCTCACTTCCCCCTACTTTCCTGTCTCTTGTTTTTGTATTATAATACTCCCTATCTCACAAGTAGCTCTGGAGGCCCTCAAAGACTAGTGATGTATGTTTTATTTCACTTTATCACTGCAAAGCATGTAGCATAGAGTTCTACAGAAAATAAGACTCAAAAAACGTGGTGAATCTGCTGCCCAAATATTAGCTAAAAAATATATGTATATGAATAGTTCTTAGATTGCTTAAAATTATCACAGGGATAACTGGATGTTCAGTTTTATTTGAATATGAACTACTACTTTATAAACCCCCTTCCACAGTCATCAGCCCTCCTTAAAGTTATACCATGCCTACATTAGTATGGCTTTGTTTGATAGGAAAATCAGTTTATAAAATGATCAGTCACATTCAGTCACAGTGGTCACATTTTTTGAACAACAGTTTCATATAGGGTTAAAATCCCCTTCAAACAGAGCTTTTACAGATAAAAAGACATTTGTTTTTAGACTTAATAATTATGGGGCACCTGGGTGGCTCAGTGGGTTAAAGCCTCTGCCTTTGGCTCAGGTCATGATCTCAGGGTCCTGGGATCGAGTCCCGCATTGGTCTCCCTGCTCAGTGGGGAGCCTGCTTCCCCCCTCTCTCTGCCTGCCTCTCTACCTACTTGTAATCTCGCTCTCTGTCAAATAAATAAAGAAAATCTTTAAAAAAAATAAACTTACTAATTATAATCACTAAATGCTGTTCATGTTGTCAACTTTCCCCCACTGTGAGAATTACAAAATCAGTCATAAGATTAAACTCAGAAAATGACTACAACAATTCACAGAATACTAAACCAGCTGTGTTCATTTAAATCCTCTACGGGAACAGTCTTTGTGCAAAACCAAGACCTACAACTATATAGGTAGTCCCATAAATTATCATTTTTTGGGACTGCTCCAGTGCTGAAATTGTTTATTACCACTCCTGATATATGGGGGAATCATCAAGAACAACAACAACAACAACAACAACAAAAACCCAAAAAAAGAATTACTCCTCTCTAACAGCCATACTACCCAACGCAACAATTAACTATATCCATTACTGTTTAGTCACAATGACTTCAACAGGTATACTTACAGTACCATATTATGTTTTTTGTATCAGTGTATGAGGAAAACAAAAATTTAAATGAAATAAATTACAGTTGTGTTCACCTATTTGTTTCCTTGCAATGTGTCTGTATTTAGTCACAAACCAAGCCATACATTAGTCTTCTACTGAAAATGAATTCTAAACCTCAGTATAGTTCTATATACAAATATATAGTTGGTTTTTAAATAATTATTATTGGCAGAAGATAAGGAGCATAACTTGGCAAGTCTTTTTTTTAAGATTTCATTTATTTATTTGACATAGAGAGATCACAAGTAGGCAGAGAGGCAGGCAGAGAGAGCAGGGGAAGCAGACTCCCTGCTGAGCAGAGAGCCTGATGCGGGGCTTGATCCCAGGACCCTGAGATCATGACTTGAGCCGAAGGCAGAGGCTTAACCCACTGAGCCACCCAGGCGCCCCTAATTTGGCAAGTCTTACTTTGCATTTTCAAATGCTCTTTACAAGTTTGTCAATTTATGCATGAGACAGATATATTGAACTCAATCCAATTATGAAAATCATCCCTGACTCTTTCTCACTCATTCTTTCTTTTAATCACTTGCTCAGTCTCTCTCTACACACACACACACACAAATATACTTTTCGGCTTGGTCTAGCTTCTAACTCCTTTTCCTCAGTCCCTCCCCTAATATAAAACTTCCAAAAATTGGAATCTCTTGTCATAAAGGTCATGTGTTTGCACAGGAGAGTACAATAACTAGGCATACCTAGTACACAAGGCAATTGTGTACCACATATTTTCATACTACCCCTCACAGCATATTATCTAGATATATGTAAGGCAGATTTCACTGTAATGTAAAAGTTAAAAGCAGGGATAGCAGCACAGGCTTCACAACATAATGATCACTTAAGGGCCTGGGGAGTACGTGCATTTGTGCTTGTATGTATGTGTTTAAAGAGCAGAAAATTTTCATGTCTATAAGTAAAATAGACAGAAAAATATGTTGTGAGAAGAAAAACAATGTCTTCAAAGCAGTCAGTATCAACAAGGAATACTAATCATGCCTGCATCAGACAAATTACATTTACAAACTACTGTTCTCCAGAGAATTTAATAAACTGAAAATTGGGGGGGTTATAATGAAGTTTCACACAGCCTAAGCTATACTGTTGTAAATGTGGTAATATCTAAACAGATGTAATCAGATTTCAAAAAAACAAACAAGGGTTACATTTAAAGTATAAACTAATTTGTACCAATGAATATAAATTAATGAATATTTCAACTTAGAGAAAAATCTTTAAATAAGTTCATGAGACTTTTGTGTTTTTAGAGGCAAGAAGGAGAACAGAGGTATGAATTTGTTCCTTTTAATCAGAGTTCAAGTTTTCGAAAAAGGTATTGTGCTATACATACTCTTTCATTACTACAGGCATACCTCAAAGATATTACAAGTTTAGTTTCAGTCTACAATAAAGTGAATATTGCAATAAAGCAAGTCAGATGAATATTTTTGTCTCCCAGTAGATACAAAAGTTATGTTTATACTACACTGTAGTTTATTAAGTGTGCAGTAGCATTATATTTAAAAAACCTATATACATAATTTAATTTAAAAATACTTTAAGCTAACCATTATCGGTGCTTTTAGTAAGACATAATCACTGATTACAGATCACCATAACAAACAATAATGAAAAAGTTTTATTCTGAGAATTACCAAAATGTGACAGAGACACCAAGTGAGCAAATGATGTTGGAAAAATAGTGCCTATAGATTTGTTTGACACAGGGTTGCCAAACCTTAAATTTGTAAAAAACACAAAATTTGCAAAGTTCAATAAAATAAAGTGCAATAAAATGAGGTATGTATGTATATCGAATTAAAGAAGTGCAGATTCAAAATGGGTCAATTCCCATGTCCCCCATGATCACATAACTTTACCTGTGCTAATAACAGCAGTTTGCTTTTTCTCCTATCTCAATTCCATAATGTAGGCTAAAGAGAATAAGAAAGATACAATGTATCTCCACATTAACATAAATCTGGAAAATGTCACAACCATCTGTAAAAATTGAGATTGCTATCTTGGAAGAAAGCACCTGTAAAGATGGAAATACATACTACCTTCACCAAGTGTTCTTTCTACTTAGGGAGTCAATCTGTATGTAAAGACTACTACAGCATAAGAGACTAGGAACTCTACATCTTAGAAGTGGGAAAAGAGCTGATTTTCTAACTGAAGGGCAGTCTTCAAAACACAAGGTGGTACTCATGGGATTACAAAATCAGGGAGCCAAGAGTGTACATTACTAACTTTTAGAGGCCTGCCTTTTTAAAGAGAAGTTTAGAAGAAGTAGCCTGTGTTTTATTCAGATTTTAAATGGCACAAAAGACATTAGATGTGAGGACTTCGGATTGAATTTCTAAGCTGGTATCCAAACATCTTGATTACCAGAGAAATGGGAATCACTGAAGCAATCTTTTAGTACTACCATTTGCCTGTGTGCACAATTCCACATGCACTGATTAACAGTATGTGGTTTAGGATATATAGCAAGTAACATATAGGAATTAAAAGAACTTGTTTCTTTAAAAAATAGAGTTGTTCTATAAATTTAAACACTTCTGGACTTCTTGACTTAAGTAATACTAATTCTTGCTGTTTGAAAAGTATAAATTTTGGTATACTGATTTACATGAAGAACTGAAGGAAACAAAAACCCATGACACAATTATGGAAATGGAATCTAAAGTGTCACTACTGGCATAGTACCACAACAGTGCAACATTTACCTTTAAGCTCAAGAAACTATTCAGTGGTTCTCAATGATGAGATCCCGTTAAGCACAATACAATAAAACACAATGGACTTAAATAAAGGTCAACCATCAAATAAGCTGAACCAAAGAAACTATTTAAAATTAAGAATGATGGTCCTTTAAATCATTCTATGCAGCTTAGTTGTTTCAGAGGTCAAAAAAGTGGTAAATGTTCCTACTTCGAAGAATATAATGTGGAACAGATAAACTCTTAACTTGAAATGTTCGTGTCTGTCGGTCATAAATTATGAACAAACAGTATGGAGTGTTATGGTATTACATGATGACATTTAAAAGTGCAAAGTAACATAAATGAGCTCCTCTGCATTTGCTGTACATTTGGATCTGTGTCACTGATTACAACCAGGGACTCAAGGAGATCACCAACTGAAAACTCTTTCCTGCAAAAAGTCCCACAGGGAGGAAATTGTAAAAGATCCAAAGGGAGAAAAAGGAAAGTTTGGAAAGAAGTCCTAACATTCCACTCAACTCTGTATTTGATAGTGTAATCTTTCTTTACACAGCACTTTTCAATACAAATTACATCCCTTAAAGCAATTTTTTTCTCAGCAAAACATCAACCACAACTCCCCCCAATTTCAAATAATGCTAAATACTGTGTGATGGGGAAAAAAACACATATTTCAGTGAAG
This sequence comes from Ailurus styani, assembly GCA_002007465.1. Taxonomy (NCBI): domain Eukaryota; kingdom Metazoa; phylum Chordata; class Mammalia; order Carnivora; family Ailuridae; genus Ailurus; species Ailurus styani. The sequence continues at coordinate 59,685 of LNAC01001904.1, forward strand.
CAAAAGAGACCACCAAACTCTAAAAATAGCTTGAGCTACTGAAATAATTTGAATCTTGGGAAAAATTGGATTCTAACTGTGCCTCTGACACTGAAATCCTGGGTCAGTCCTCTCTGGAGAGCAGATCTTCATTTGTAAAATCTTGAGAACAGCAACTAAGCTTGCCTACACAAAACTGATAGGCTCTGAGAGCCTATACATGCCAAGGTAAGTGATAGCTCTATAATTTATAGATTATTAGGTGCTATTTTATTACAAATACATAGGCTTTATTTCCTGGATACATTAAAATATATTAGAGGACGAGATATTTTCTATTAATATTCCTGCAATTCCAATTCGGTTGAGAGAAAAGGGATTCCTCATTTACAAGCTACCAGAGAGTCAAGAAAATCTACAAGTGGTTTTCCCCATTTTTAGAATTCCATTAAGTGGCAGAGGTGTTCTATAATGCTTCCTTGAATTGAGCCATGTATATCCAAACATTCTGTTACAGTGCAATGAGAGGCAGTGTGCTTACAAGGTTTGGGACAGAGAAAACAGATTTAAGCCTCAACTTGGATACTTACTAACTTTTTAATATTGGAAAAATTGTATGGCTTCAATGGGTTTTAGTTTCCCTATTAGGGGTTAATAATAATTCACCTCTCTGAATCATAAGGAAAGTACTTTATAAACTGTTAAAACACAGGCAACCAAATGTGTGGACTACTGACTAGGATTTATTGAACTTTGGTAGAGTGCCTTTCAGTATATCCTACAGTGGTTACTTCCCAAAATATTTTTGGTTATAAATTAACAGTCATATATTTATTTATTAACCCATATTTAAGGGTAGAATTGCTGGTTAATATTTATAGAAAACAATATTTTTTATGTTTTTATAAATAAACCATAGCAGTGTGACAATTACATATTCAGTAGTTTTACTGGCAAAAAATATACCCTTTACATCTGTGAGGAACTAAATTCTCTAACTTAAAAAAAAAGTTAACACTTATGCCAAACACTCACAACAAATTCTTTACTTAATCAACTGTTTGGCTTTCATTCAAGAGTAATTTATTGAGGGTTTCATATAAATAGACACTGGGGATTTAATGTAGAATAAAATATACATCCAAATTCCACAAGTTCTCAGCTTTGAAAGAGAAATAAAATAATTAAAGTGTGAACAGTTCTATAATAATGTCCTCATAGTGCTTAGTGGGAACTAGAGAAGATCTAAAGAGCAAAAACTAGATGAGGAAGAATAGTAAAGGGCATTATAAAAATGCAAAAGGCAAGCTGTTAAAGTTACATATTTTAAAAAAGAAAGAAAAAAGAAAAAAATGGAGCATTATTAGGATGCTAGGACCCTACCTCTAGTTTCATAACTAAAGCAGCCACTGGCTGTCCTGGTTGCTTGGGGCTGTCCCAATTTTAGCACTAAAATATCTCACTTCTCAGAAAAGCCTTATCATGAGAAATCTGTATGTTGAAGCCCTAACCCTCAAAGTGACTATATTTGGAGAAAAGACCTTTACGGAGGTAATTAAGGTTAAAAAGTCAAAAGGGTAAGGCCTACTCTGACTGGATTAGTGTCCTTCTAAGAAGAGGAGGTGACAAAGGAGCTCTTAAGCACATTCTCAACTCTTTATGCAGGGCACAGAGGAAAGGCTCTGTGAGGACACAGCAAGAAGGTGGCTGTCTGCAAGTCAGGAAGAGAGTCTGTCACTAATACCACATAATGGTCTCTAAGAAATAAGGCTTTTTATGCTACATATACTTTACAGAAATGATGGACATTAGAAAAAGGAAAACAATTACATTACCATATTTCACCAGACACCAACTAGGCCAGAACCTTGCTCTTGGACTTTCTATCTCCAAAACTGTGTGAAAATTAATTTCTGTTGTTTAAACCACCCAGTCTGTGGTATTCTGTTGTGGCAGCCAGAACCTGCCAATTTTCATAACTACAGACTGAAGAGGCTAGACTAGTTACCTTTCTTCCTTCCTTTCTCTCTTTCTTTCTTTCTTTTTTTTAAGATTTTACTTATTTTTGAGAAAGAGAGAGAGAGCATGAGCCGTGGGCAGGGGCAGAGGGAGAAGCAGGCTCCCTACTGAGCAAGGAACCAAATTTGGGACTTGATCCCAGGCTCTTGGGATCATGACCTAAGCCAAAGGCAGATGCTTAACCAACTGAGCCATCCAGGCACCCAGGACCAGTTACCTTCCTATGTTAAGATTCTAAGTTTATATGGAAATAATCCACATCATTTCAGCTAAAATGATGAGATGTAAAATTTTTAGAGTACTTAGATATGACTTTTTTCTTATGTTTTTTTGTAGATATTCTCTTGGATTATATATTTGCAAATTCTGCTTCCATAGACAGCAGTCATTTTCTTTATAAATCATATTTTCTGGTAACTAATCTTCCATTTCTCATTAAAACTGAACCTTTTTTACTTTCTTTCTTACAACTTCTGTGGGGGAGTTGTAGACTTTCCTTTGCGTACTTGGGGTAATACCTATAATATTCTGTCACTAATACCACATGATGGTCTCTAGGAAATAAGGCCATTAATGTTACACATACTTTACAGAAATGATGGATCTTAGAAAAAGGAAAACAATTACATTATCATATTAATCCTTATGACTTAAAGTAAGATATATAAAATTTTCTCTATAGTAAACTGTAATGTTTTCTTCAGTTCTTTGTACAATATACAAAAGCATATCATCCTACTGTATCATGATTTCTTATGTCTCTCTATCTAATTATAACAACTAGAAAGTAATAGAATGGGGGAAGGGGATATTAACTCAAGGCTGAAAAAGAAAGGTTTGTGGCCCTTATAAATAAGTTATGAAATGGATGATTTAAAAAAATTCTGAAGGCAAGTTATCCAAACTAATATACAAATAACTCAAAATCTCATTACCTGCCTACCAACATTATCATCTGTCTCCAACATACACCCAGTATTCCAGACAGTGTGGTTTTCTAACTCATCTTCAAACACATGATGATTATTCCTAGTTATCTACCATCATTAAAAAAAACTATCATTTAACATTATAATTTTTCAAAGAACTCTAACAAAAATCATTTTATTCAACCCTAAAAACAATCCTACATAACAAACAAGGGTCACTGCATTTCCTCATTCACAGGTGAAGAAACTGAGAGAGTAAGTGACTCAGCCATGAAAATTTGGCTATTAATCTGCAAAATGGAAGCTAAAAGGTATGTTCTGAGTCCATCATTCTCCCATCTTGTAAGGTTATGGCTTCTTCCCTTATATAACCTAATTCTACCTATCCTTCAAGATCCTTCTCTTCCATTTTATAGTATTGCCCATCCCCATCCAATCACCAAAAATTCCTCCCTACTCTGAAGTCCTGTTAATCTCAATGGTCATTTTATCTTGTTGTTCACTGATTTTGTTTCTTGTGATATTATATAATACTCAATATGTAGTATATTTCCTGACCACTTAACTGTATCACTAGGGCGCCTGGGTGGCTCAGCTGGTTAAGGCTGCCTTCAGCTCGGGTCATAATCCCGGGGTCTTGGGATTGAGTACTGCATCGGGCTCCCTGCTCAGCAGAGAGCCTGCTTCTCCCTCTTCCTCTGCCTGCTGCTCTGCCTACTTGTGTGTGCTCTCTCTCTGTCAAATCAATAAATATATAATCTTTAAAAAAAACCTGTACCACTAGCTTCTAGAAATTTTTATGTGTTTTCTGTATTGTTTGTATCCCCCAGGTGTACCAATGATCTCTTTCATTTTGTCTTTGTTTGGGCCTGCCTGATACCCATTCACCTGCCCCTAATCTTTGGCATTCCTATTTTTGGTTAACAGCACTTTTTAGGACATGACCAATCTTCCATCACAGATAGTCTTGGCAGTGTTATCAATCAAGGTTCTCTGCCTTCCCTTGGACAAGGAGTATTCTTGTAATCCATACTAGGTCAATCAGTTTCTCTTTCTAATAAGAATTTGAATCAAAGTCAGGGAAAAGAGTAGGAAAATGGTTGGAACTAATACAAAGACAATTTCTTGAAAAGACTTGCCATTTGTTCTTGCTCACCATTTTCTCAAAGCTGCCATTGATGCTGTTTTTTATTTTTCATTTATTTTTTAAAGATTTTATTTATTTATTTGTCAGAAAGAGAGAGCATACACAGCAAGGGGACCAAGAAGGGGAGCCAGTAGGCAGAGGGAGAAGCAGACTCCTGGCTGAGCAAGGAGCCTGATGCGGGACTCAATCCCAGGACCTTGGGATCATGACCTGAGCTGAAGGTAGACCCTCAACCAACTGAGCCACCCAGGTTGAGCAACCTACTTGCTGCTTTTTTAAAGGCCAAGTTATTCAGTCTTTCTTCAGTTTCTGGTTGAGGTATCTCATATATTACTGATAAATTCCTTTTTGTTGTTGTTGTTTTTGTTTTGTTTTGCTTAGTCAGGCAGAATCACTTTCCCTTATTTGCAAACAAAGATCCTTATCTGATATACCCACAAAGCTTAGTGCCTATGGAGTGTTAAGGATTTTCAAATATTTTGTTCTTATGCAGATTATATGTTATTGTATATAACTGAAAACATAAATAAATGACCCTGAAGTACACCACTGCTACTGGTTAGAATTTTAATAACCAATAGGCAAGCTGGAGCAAAGCTAACATGGGGAACTCATCTGCATGGAAATGACTTGTATTATAGTTCAAAATCCTAGTTTGGTGACTCACAAAGTGATAATTCACAGCCGCAAATTAACAAAGCGTTTTGTGGTAAGGGTAGTACTTACAGTAATGATACCATTTAGTTATATTTGACATTTAGGGTAACCCATCTGTCTTCCTTTTCTTCCCAAATATTACAGGAGCCAATTGTGACCATCTGAATTTATAATATTACTTTACTACAAGATATATCTGATAAGTTTAACTGCTTATACTATGGCTCCTTTTTTAAAAGTAGTGAATATTTTAACATACTCTGCAGCTTCTTGTGAAGAGCAGATTATAGTTTTAAATTCACTGAGAAAGGAAATTATCCTTAGAATAATTTAGCTGGGGAAAATGGTACCATTTTTGAAGCATAATCAGTGTTCTACAAAGGAAGTTCTCTCTGCTATTCTTTAAGGAAAACAAATTAAGAAAAATCAACCAAGTAATCTTTTATAATATAACTGAAATTTAACAGCAATTCTGGCTAATCATACATCAGTAATTAATTTACTTTTGAACAGATTACAAACCTATTTCTATGTATTTCATAAATTTCTGTCATTTTAGACATTTACATCTACTTAGAATCTCAGGAACATCCTCTTAATCTTAGACATTAGGGGAATATCATGCATGTATATGATATTTCTCTTTCTTAATGACAAATATTTCCCTAAAGATAAAAATCCTACTGATAAGTGGCAGGGAGAGAGCATTTTAAAACATTCACTCCTTCCCTTTTAGAACATCTATTAGTACATGATAGTATTTCCCACAAGATTATTTTTATTTCATTTGAAGCTGGCAAAAATCTTTGTGCTCAGTCTTTTAAGCATAACTCTAGTGATAGATGTCAGATCACTGTTGTATGGAAGAACTTTTATTTGACGGGTAGATGACAAGAAGAAGCTTCTCTCTAGAATATAAGTGTAAAATCCTTCTGTGAGAATAATATCTTTTGTTTCTGTGTATAATTGACTTACTCATATTTGGTATAAAAAATCAGTTTATTTAATTAATTGGAATGTGTGAAATTAAGACACTTAGGAGGGGTACATATTTATTCAAATTAGATAAGTTTGTTTTAAATGACTTTTTTATATGAATCAAAAGTGAAATAGGTGTACAATATAAATTTTCAATGATCTTTTCTCTTAACCAACTGAGCCACCAAGGCACCTGATCTTTTTTTATATAAAGGTGCCCTTTATATTTTTATAATCATCTACCAAAAGTATCTTGATTCACTCACTGTGCATATAGCATATACTCAAATAGCGTCTTCAGAAGAGATGACTTTATTAGTATTGAATATATGGTATGCAACATAATGAAAATATATTAAATATTTAGATTTATACTATAAATCTGGCTATGATATATTCCACATTATTATAAGCATTGCCTTATTCTCTCTGGCATTATCAAATAATTTCATATGTCCCCTAATATCACAAGAGGAGGGAGTAACATTTTTTTTGGATAAAATCTAGCATTCCAGATGATCTTCCCTATCTTCTTGGCCTTCTTTCCTAATACAACTCAAAAATAAATAACGAGTAAACAGATATAATTCCATTATACATCCTATTACCTACAAAGGTTATTCTCTATCTATCTGGGTTAGAACTACACAAAGAAAATCACTTTTGATACATATTAAAATGCTAGTCCATGTATATGTAACATACATCTATTTAATGCACAAATAGAAATTTATATCCATTCCTACATTTGGAATTCTTGTGTTATAATATACTTTTACCAAAGTTTCTCAATGTTTTAAGCTGTGAGAAGAAAAAAAGTGAAAGAAGGATGAGAAGTCAAAGTGGGATTGCTTCTTTTCAGATTTATTTTCCTCTCTAGCTTTCTTATAGGCCTTCACCTCAGTGTCTGTTAGGTATTTCTTTGTAAAAGATGGGTCTTTCCCCTGAATGAGGTGGTTCATTATAGCCTAGAAATGGCCATATATAATCACTTTTGTGCTTCTCTGTTTCTCCTCACAAGAATTAAAATCTCAAAAAAAATACTATGAAATGGCTTGATCAAAACAATAAGATGATTGTCACTTGAGTTTTTTTCAACTTTAGGTTAAGACACTAGATATCCAGTATAAGCTTAGTAACAACTGTATTTAAAAACAAAGAGTATTGAATGTTTAGAATAAGCAAAGCATATTCAAAAAGTGGTTTCTGGCTATTTACCTCATTATATTTAGCTCCTCAAGTAGTTTTTAGAAAAACATTAAATAAGTAATCGAGAATTGAAATACAATATTGCATCTACTTTATAAAAGGCAATTTTTTTTAAATTTACAAACTATAATAAGATCTGATCAGAGGAGTTTAGTACTATACTACCACAGATTTTGCAGTCTTTGAGATTTTACTGTGCTAAAATTAATATATATATTTATCTGTTTTAACTGAGATATAACTTACCACAACTTTCACCTTTTTAAAGCATACTTTTTTTTCACTTATGTACTATTGCCACTTTAGAGTGACCCCTCTCACAGATGAGATTATGATTAAGTTAGCATTATAAAATGTTATCTTACCTTACAGAGGAAGTTAATTTTAAAACCCAAAGACTGGGCATTTCTTGAGCCTGAGTTCATGTAGTTTCCAACCAAAAGAACTAACTCTAAAAGTTTGTTAAAGCTTTCACTTTTCTTCAGTTCTTCACAGGCAAGGGTTACTGCTATGATGCTTGGTTTGATGTTGTTTACATGCTCTTCAAACGTGAGCTTGAAAAGAATGTTTTCCAGACGAGGCTGCAACATTTTCACAGAGCTCATCTGTAAGATAAGAAATGCTCTGTAAGAACATATATATAAAGCCTGTTGTTTCATTTTCCAGTAGGCATAATTTTATAGACAGGACTGTAAAATTTCTCCATAAAATGAATTTTTGCTGGGTTTTAAAAATTATTGTTTTGATTTGCTTTAGACATTCCAAAGGAGTATTTTTATCAAAGTTTAAAAATAGTTAGCTGTGCAGTTTTAAGCAATTATCCTTATAGCAATAAGAAAATATTATTGAAGCTAAATGGTTGCTCTTTTTTAACTGCATAATCACTAGTCATCAGTAGCAATTTAAACTACCAATTGCCTCTGAGGTGAACTATGAAAATTTAAAAACATGAAATTGAGTTGAGTGAATAGTTTGATCACAGATAAAAGATGTACATGATGACAGAAAATTTAAGTGGAACCACATTTCCTAAGAAAGTACTATTACTATGCCATTTAAAATCAAAGGACTAGCACTGATCAAATATTTAATAATTTTTAAACCTATGATTTCTATTCATCGAATATATTAAATATTTATATATGCTCTAAAGAATTTCTCCGACTTGACAGAATGTTGATGTTAAATAATTAGGTTATGTATAAGTATATTATTCAAGAATTCTATATTGGTTTTCTTTAAAACAGTTCAACTTGGGTTTTTTTTTTTTACTTGTTTCATAGTATTGGTGCACATTCTCTATTTCTGTTGGTATACCTCCTATGGTAATAATTTCCTTTAGCCATGAATTTCCTATTATTCCAAGTCATTTAACTAGCTTTCATTCACCAAATGAATTCTGAGACAGAAGTGGGGGTGGGAGTAGACACATATGAACATACACAAACACACACAATGAAAATAAATATATATATTTTTTCCATTAGGAGGCTCCACACTGTGTGTAGCGCCCAGTTTGGGGCTTGAACCCATGACCCCGAGATCAAAACCTGAGCTCAAATCAAGCGTTGGACACCTAACCAACTGAGCCACTCAGGCACCCCAAAAGAAATTATTAGTTGTCCTAATTATATTTATTTTTTGCACATATAGCTTAGTTTCCTGAAATATAAACATGAAAAGAACATGACAACATAAACACAAGTTCTAAGCCACAAGAGCCCTTCAAAAGAAGAGACTACAGAGGAGGTGAAGCTATATTCATCTCTTAACAGGAGCCACAAATTAGTATGCATTAGTCATACTAACAGAATTTGCTGCAATCAAAAGTGTGAATGTTTACGATCAGACTAGTTACACAGAGAAGGAGCAAGATGGCGGAGGAGTAGGAGACCGATTATCATCAGGTCCCAGAAATTCACCCAGATAGTTATCAAACCATTCTGAACACTAACAAATTCTACAGGAGATCGAAGAGAGGAAGAGAAGCAATTCTAGGAACAGAAAATCGACCACGTTCTGGAAGGTAGGATGTGGGGAGAAGTGAATCTGAAGTGACGGGAAGATAGACCTCCGGGGGGAGGGGCCGGCTCCCAGCAAATGAGACAGCAACGGAGCACAAAATCGGAAATTTTAGAAGTCTTCTCCATTCAGGGACATCGCCCCGGAAGCTAAGCGATGGATGAAGCCCTCATGGGGACAGGGTAGTCTCAGGACCCACAGGAACACAAAAAGACCAGAGGTGTCTGAGGGTGACAGAGCTCCCAGGAATCAGAAAGAAGCTGACAGGAGAGAGAGAGAGAAGCTGAGAAGGTGTCTCTCAGCTCGGTGTTACCCTGGGCCCTGATACAAAGCATAGTTGGGCCACTGCAATTTGAGATGGAATCCCATAGGTGGTAGATCCAGAGAGGCCCCCTCCTATCTGCTCTGGGAGGAGCAGCGTGGGAACAGCTGCAGGAATCTGCTGGGTCTGGAGATTCTAAATGGGGCTGTGCATCAGAGGTAGAAACGCTCGGTCACAGGCTGGGTGAGCTCAAAGTGCGGCCGGAGACCAGGGAGATGAGAGAGACTGACTGCTTTTCTCTGAGGAAACACTGAGGAGTGAGGCCCCGAGCTCTGGGCTCCTACGGGTCAGAGATTAGGAGGCCGGCATTTTCATTCCCGTCATCCAAAGCTGTACGGAAAGTATTCAGGGAACAGAAGCTCCTGAGAGCGAACCCCAACTGATTATTTAGACTAGCCCCTGGCAAGGGCAGTGCAATTCTGCCTTGGGCAAAGGCACTTGAGAATCACAACAATAGGCCCCTCCACCAGAAGATCAGCAAGAACATCCAGCCAGGACCAAGTTCACAGATCGCTGAAAATTGTGGAACTCCAGAGCTAGGGGAAAGCAACACAGAGAATTCATGGCTATTTCCCCATGCTCCTTTAGTCGTTCAAAGTTAAATACTTTGAATTTTATTTTTTTCTCATTCTTTTCTTTTAAAAATTTTCCTCTTTCCTACTTTAATGTTTTTTAATTATTATATCTTATCAACACATTTTAATCTTATTTAATTTTCATTGTTATAGTCATATTTTATCCCTTCACTGTATTTAAACTTATTTTTTGTATACAAATAGGGTCTGTTCAATTCATCAGTCTAATAGAGATAGACTCAGAGAGAGTAACAGATATAGAAACAGAAATAGGTAATATAGATATGGGGTTTGTCTTATTATATTTTATTTTATTTTTTGTTTTTGCTTTGTTTTTCTTTTTGATCTTGTATTTGGTTTTTTCCGTCTTTATTTTCCCCTCAGTTTCAGCTGTCTTCTGATTAGGTTAGTGTATATTTTTCTAGGGTCATTGCTACCCTTTTAGTATTTTGTTCTCTCATCCATCTATTCTTTTTTTTTTTAAGATTTTATTTATTCATTTGACACAGAGAGAGAGATTACAAGTAGACAGAGAGGCAGGCAGAGAGAGAGGAGGAAGCAGGCTCCCTGCTGAGCAGAGAGCCCGATGCGGGCCTCGATCCCAGGACCCTGGGATCATGACCTGAGCCGAAGGCAGCGGCTTTAACCCACTGAGCCACCCAGGTGCCCTCATCCATCTATTCTTATCTGCATAAAATGACGAGGGGAAAAAACAACATAAAAAAAGAAAAAGAGGCAGTAATGATGGCTACGGACCTAATCAATGCAGACATTAGTAATAGGAGAGAAATAGAGTTGAGAATGATGATTATCAAGGTGGTGGCTGGGCTCGAAAAAAGCATGGAAGATAATAGAGAATCCCTCTGTAGAGAAATAAAAACCATTTTTGGAGAAATAAAAGGACTAAAATCTAACCAGGCTGAAATCAAAAAGCTATTAATGAGGTGCAATGAAAAACGGAGTCTCTTACTGCTAGGATAAATGAGGCAGAAGACTGAATCAGTGATTTAGAAAACAAAATGACACAGAATAAAGAAGTGGAGGAAAAGAGAGACAAACAACTACTGGACCATGAGGGGAGAATTCGAGTGATAAGTAAAACCATAAGACAAAACAATATTAGAATAATTGGGATCCCAGAAGAAAGGGGGGGCAGAATGTATATTGGAGCAAATTATAATACAGAATTTGCCTAATTTGGCGAAGGGAACAAGCATCAAAATCCAGGAGGCACAGAGAACCACCCTCAAAATCGATAAAAATAGTCCACACCCCGTCATCTAATAGTAGAACTTACAAGTCTTAGTGACAAAGAGAAAATCCTGAAAGCAGCTCAGGACAAGACGTCTATAACATAAAATGGTAGAAGTATTACACTGACATCAGATCTATCCATGACACCTGGCAGGTCAGAAAGAACTAGCATGATAGGGCACTTGGGTGGCTCAGTGGGCTAAAGCTGCTGCCTTCGGCTCAGGTCATTATCCCAGGGTCCTGGGATTGAGGCCCACATCGGGCTCTCTGCTCGGGAGAGAGCCTGCTTCCTCCTCTCTCTCTGCCTGCCTCTCTGCCTACTTGTAATCTCTCTCTGTGTGTCAAATGAATAAATAAAATCTTAAAAAAAAAAAGAACTGGCATGATATATTCAGAGCATTAAATGAGAAAAAATTGCAGCCAAGAATAATATACCCAGCTAGGCTGTCACTGAAAATAGAAAGAGAGATAAAAAGATTCCAGGACAAACAAAAACTAAAAGTTTTGCAAACAACAAGCCAGCCCTACAGGAAATATTGAAAGGGGTCCTCTAAGCAAAGAGAGCCTTAAAGAAACATAGTCCAGAAAGGAAGAGACACAATATACAGTAACAGTCACCTTACAGACAATAAAATGGCTCTAAATTCATATCTCTCAATAGTTACCCTGATTGGAAATGGACTAAGTGCCCCAATTAAAAGACACAGGGTATCAGAGTGGATAAAAAAATAAAACCAGGAGAGAGCTGCAAGATGGAGGAGAAGTAGGAGACCGATTATCATCAGGTCCCAGAAATTCACCCAGCTAGCTATCAAACTATTCTGAACACCTACAAATTCTACCTGAGATAGAAGAGAAGATGAGCAGCAATTCTAAGAACAGAAAATAGACCACTTTCTGGAAGGTAGGACGTGCGGAGAACTGAAGCTAAGGCGACGGGAAGATAGACCCCGGGGGGAGGGGCCGGCTGCCGGCAAGGGAGCGAGCAGCGGAGCACAGACCCGGAACTGTTAGAAGTCGGCTCCACTGAGGGACGTTGCCCCAGAGACCAAGCAGGGGGTGAAGGCCCTGCAGGGACAGTGTGGTCTCAGGACCCATGGGGACACAAAAAGACCAGGGGTGTCTGAGCACGACCAAGTTCCCAGGTCGGGAAGAGAAGAGGGCGGGAAAGACGGAGCTGAGCTGAGGCGGCTCTCAGCTCAGGGTTACCTTGGGCTGTGATCTGAAGCACAGCCAGGCCACTGCTCAGTGAGCGGGCACCTCACAGGCGGCAGACCCGGAGACACTCACCTTCCACCTCCGGGAGGAGCGGCATGGGAGTGGCTGCAGGAATCTGCCGGGTTCAGACATTCTAAGCGGGGCCGCGCCAGAGATAGAGACACTCGGTCACAGGCCAGGTGAGCTCGGAGCGCGGCCGGAGACCAGGAGACGGAAGGGACTGCTTTTCTCTGATGCGCACTGAGGATGGAGGCCCCAGGCTCTCGGCTCCTCCCAGTCGGAGACTGGGCACCGCCATTTTCAGTCCCGTCCTCCAATGAGGCATGGAAAGCGTTCAGGGAACAAAAGCTCCTGAGAGCGAAACCGAGCTGATTACTTAGCCTGACCCCTGGAGAGGGCGGTGGGAAACCACCTCAGGCAGAGACGCTGGAGAAACACAGCAACAGGCACCTCCCACACAAGACCAAGGGGAAAAAACAAACAAACAAAAACCATCCAGTCAAGGTCAAGTTCAAGATTGCTGACCATTGTGGAACTCCAGAGCAGAGAATTCATGGCTTTTTCCCCATTATTCTTCAGTCGTTCAAAGTTAAATGCATTGAGTTTTTTCTTTGAATTTTTTTCTTACTTTTTTCTTTTAAAAATTTTCCCTTTTACTATTTTAACGTTCTTAACTCATATCTTATCAACACTTTTTATTCTTTTTAAAATTTTCTTTGTTATAATCATATTTTATCCCTTCATTGTTTTTAACCTTATTTTTTGGATACTTATAGGGTCTGTTCAATTCACCAATCTAATAGATATAGATAGATAGATAGATAGATAGATAGAGATAGAGATAGATATAGAGACAGAGTCATAGAAAGACATAGATATAGGAACAGAAATAGATAATATAAATATAGGATTTGGTTTTATTCATTTTTGTTTGTTTTGTTTTTGTATGATTTTGTGTTTTTGGGTTTTTTTGTTTGTTTTTGGTTTTGTTTTTTTTTTCCCTCTTACTTTTCTCCCCATTTCCAGGTCTCTTCTGAGTAGGATAGTGTACTTTTCTCTGGGGTCATTGCTACCCTTTAGTATTTGGTTCACTCATCCATGTATTCCTATCTGCATAAAAGGACTAGGTGGAAAAAATCAACACACAAAAAAAAGAACAAGAGCGAGTAATGATGGCTAGAGACCTAATCGATGCAGACATTAGTAATATGACAGAACCAGAGTTCAGAATTACGATTCTTAAGGTGCTGGCAGGGCTTGAAAAAAAAATGGAAGAGAGAAGCTGTCTCTAAAGAAATAAAAACCTTTCTGGATAAATAAAAGAACTAAAATCTAACCAAGCGGAAATCAAAAAAACCATTAATGAGGTGCAATTGAAAATAGAGGCTCTTACTGCTAGGATAAATGAAGCAGAAGATAGAATTAGTGATTTAGAAGACAAAATGTCAGTGAGAAAAAAGAAGAGGATGAAAAGAGAAACAACTACTGGACCATGAGGAGAGAATTCGAGAGATAAGTGATACCATAAGACGAAATAATATTAGAATAATTGGGATACCAGAAGAGGACGAGATTGAGAGAGGGCCAAAAGGTATATTGTAGCAGATCTTCATACAGAATTTCCCTAATCTGGCAAAGGGAACAAGCATCAAAATCCAGGAGGCACAGAGAACCCCCCCAAAAATTAATAAAAATAGGTCCACACCCCATCAACTAATAGTAAAACTTACAAGTCTTAGTGACAAAGAGAAAATCCTGAAAGCAGCTCGGGACGAGAGGTTTATAACATACAATGGTAGAAATATTAGATTGTCAGCAGACCTATCCACAGAGACCTGGCAGGCCAGAAAGAGCTGGCATGATGTTTTCAGAGCACTAAACGAGAAAAATCTGCAGCCAAGAATACTATATCCAGCTAGGCTGTCACTGAAAATAGAAGGAGAGATAAAAATTCTCCAGGACAAACAAAAACTAAAGGAATTTGCAAACAGCAAGCCAGCCCTACAGGAAATACTGAAAGGTGTACTCTAAGCAAAGAGAACCTAAAAGAAACATAGACCAGAAAGGAAGAAACACAATATACAGTAAAAGTCACCTTACAGGCAATACAATGGCTCTCAATGTATATCTCTCAATAGTTACTCTGAATGTAAATGGACTAAATGCCCCAACTAAAAGACACAGGGTATCAGAATGGATAAAAAAACAAGACCCATCGATATGCTGTCTACAAGAAACTCATCTTACACGCAAAGACACCTCCAGATTTAAAGTGAGGGGATGGAAAACAATTTACCATGCCAATGGACAGCAAAAGAAAGCTGGAGTGGCAATCCTTATATCAGATAAACTAGACTTTAAGGCAAAGAATATCATAAGAGATGAAGAAGGACACTATATCATACTAAAAGGATCTGTCCAACAAGAAGATCTAACAATCATAAATATCTATGCCCCTAACATGGGAGCAGCCAATTATATAAACCAATTAATAACAAAATCAAAGAAACACATTGACAAGAATACAATATTAGTAGGGGACTTGAACACCCCCCTTACTGAAATGGACAGATCATCAAAGCAAAAGATCAACAAGGAAATAAAGGCTTTAAATGACACCCTGGACCAGTTGGACATCACAGATATATTCAGAACATTCCATCCCAAAACAACAGAATACACNAAAACACATTGACAAGAATACAATATTAGTAGGGGACTTTAACACACCCCTTACCGAATTGGACAGATCTTCAAAACAAAAGATCAACAAGGAAATAAAGGCTTTAAATGACACCCTGGA
>LNAC01001905.1:0-39748 GCA_002007465.1 Ailurus styani
AATTCCTGGGACCTGATGATAATCGGTCTCCTACTCCTCCGCCATCTTGCCGCTCCCCTGTAGTTTGTTTTAAAAAATTCTTCAAATGTTCAATATCTCATTGCCAGCTAATGCAGCCAAACCTACCATTGGTCAATGCATGCTAGTCTATATATATTTCTGCAGGTGTGATTATACTAGACCAACGGTCCAGTTTGCTGACTGCCTCCAAGAAAGCAGTAGTTTCTATTGTGATTCAGTTGGTCCAGTGGGTAATATCAGAGGTGAACTTCTAAATCTCTAGTTCCCTTTCCAGTCACTCTCAATGTGTGATCCAGGCTGGTCAGACCACGTGATTATTTTCACTTTCCATACATTCCTTTATGTACAACCTGAAAGTCTATGATAAGAAAATACTTTAAAATAAATTTAACATATATGTATTTTAAATACAACAGCGATTATTAGAGATATGGTTTTGCACTAGGTATTTCTTCCTTTTTTCCCTTGGCTTATGAAAAAAAGAAAAAGAAGAAAAAGAGCTTCTTTTCTTTGCTGGTTGGTTTGCTAGATGTTTATGACCACCGTAATAAATGTTTAATTTTATCTTATATCTTAAAATATGACCTGAATTAGCAATGGAGATTGTACTATGTATAGAGGCTGTGATATAAATATTTCCTAACTTCAAAGAACATGTAACCTAGAGCAATCATGGCAACTGCATTTGTTTACTAAGTGAAATATTAGTGAGATGGTGAAGTGCTATACAAGACTTGAACAGCCAAATCAGCTTCAAAAATAGATGTGCTGATTTTAAAGATTATTTTTTAAGACATAACTACCAATGTTTTTCTAGCTACATGTAGAAAACAACATAGCACAAAAAAGGTATGGATTTTATTCTAAGCAATTTAGCATTTTGGCATTCTGGAACTTCTTCCTAATGAAATTAAATCCAGAAGGAGGTCTCTCTTCACAGTCTCTTCAATGATCCTTGTTCATCCACAGTATTTCCCATAATCACAAAGGTGGTATCAAGGGCAAGAAACTCCAATATTATTAAAGTTTCATAAAGCAAAGAAAATGTTAAGAATATAATGTTCCCAAACTGACAAAGCTCTTGAAAAATAATTTCCAGCCAAGCTTAAATTATTTTCTGCTTGTCAAAGGGCAAAAATATTTAGATTGAGTTAATGAATATAAAGTTTTAGAGGAGAAAGTGGTCTTAAAAAATGACCAGTCACATGGGGCTATTTGTAGTCAAATGAATTTTAAAGTAAAATTAAAAATTCACTTCCTCAGTTGCACTAGCTATAGTTCAAAAATGTTTATTAGCCACATGTGGCTCATGGATGGTGCATTAGACAGTATGGATATGTACATTTTCATTTTCATGGGAAATTCTATTGGGCAATGCTAAAGATACACCTAGACATTCACAAAGAAGGCAGCCAAGGGCTCAAGGACATAATCTAAGTTCCCCAAGGTTCAGGTAATTATGTTTTTAAAGAAAAGCAGAAAGACACAAAGGAGAGAGTAAAAAGGCATTAAAGAAACCCAGTAGTTTCTGGAACTGCCAAAGTAGGATACTGCCAAAGCACAGTACATACTTAGCTGTTAACAAGTTTGAAGCTCCTGATAGTTGGCAGGACCTATGTGCCCGAATTTGGACATTTAAAATTTTATGTGATGAATTTAATAACAGAAAACATTTCAATGAACAGCTGCCAGATCCATATTTTTAGCCACTGCTGTGCTTCCAAATTATCTTTATCACTTTCATATACAGGGTACCACTCTGAAATGTGGTAGTTTATCTGACCCAGGAGAAATCAAGAAATCTTGTGGGGGCTATGGCTATATTTGAAAAGGTTGGTTTTTAAATGTATCCCGCAGACTGGCCTGGTTTTAAAAGGGATTCCTGCCATACAATCAAAATGTGAACTCTTTTCTCACCTTGCAAAAGTCAAAGACAGTCCCTGAATTTTCATTATTTTTTTGAAATCCAAATATTATTTTCCCATTCTCTAACTTGTTTTCATCACAGTGTGATCAACTATTGCCAAGGAAAGCAAGGTGAGACTTATCAATCACAGTTTGCTGTAGGCCCTCGAAATAATTGAGCCCTTGGGAGAAACAATCCTCATGTATTCTTTTTCAGTTGTTTCAATATCTTCATAAAAAGTCATTTCAATATGTTTGGTTCTGTTGCAGAGGTTCTGTGACGTGTTTATCTTCCTTAAAGATCCAGAGAGCCTGTGAGTCAGGGGATAAGGAAGGGTAAGGAGACAGAGTAGGAAGTGGGGAGAGTCTTCATGCTGAGATAAGGACCATGTTCTAAAACTTCCTTGAGGTGGGACAGGGGCTGCATACCTGCCCATGATTAAGCTAGAAAAAACCCCAAACTGTTGAGAAGATGAATACCTTGAAGTCACATGATTAACTTTCCTTCTAGAAATAAAAATTGCCCTCATTATTAATTCTCCTCCTCCTCTTTCTGTCCCAGAGAAGGGTTTGGAAGGTCCTGGGAGGGAGTTTGGGAGTAGATTCTTGGCAGAAATGGCAAAGGCAAGTTTGAGCAGACTAGCCTAGAAACGGTAAGTCAAAAAACCAAAGCCAGTAGATGAAAGGCAGACTTTTCCCCAAAGCTCCTAAGTATAAGTCAAGTTTCTGGAGCACCTGGAGGAAGTCAGAGAGGGCTCATTTAACCCCTTCGGCCCCCAGTGGGAGTGGGGGAGAGCTGGGTGGAGAGGAAGAAGGGGTCATTGAAGGTACAGTATGGGTACACAATGGGACTTAGCTCCTGAAAGGCCACCCCGGAGTTTTGGTCTGCTCCAGACTCAAGCCTTCCTGTCCTGCTCATGCCCCCTGAGGGGCTGGCAGCCTCAAAGCCTCCCTTGGCAGATGGGGAACTGCTTATAAACATTCTGCTTCTATTCTGCACTATAGCAGTCCAGACAGGAAACTTGACCCCATTTTCAGGTTCTAAAACACTAAAAGACTTAGGAACTTAGGAACACAATGGCTTTTATTTAAGATTCGCAGGTGGAGGGCCAACGTGGACTTTGGTCTTCAGAAGCACCCATCTGCACAAACATTTCCCTTTAATTTCTGCCCCTCTCTTCCCTCCTGTCTGTTTTTCATCCTCGTCTTTGCTGAATGACCCACAAAGACTCCAGGTTTTGTTTTGTTATGTGATCCTGGTGCCAAGACCCCACAGGGATTGAATGAACATGTTCATCTTCTACACCAAGCCCTTTTTATTTTTCCCCAGCAACGTGAGTTGCTAAGAAAAATTATGGTGCTAGCTCTTAAGTACATTTTAATTTCTCCATCCCTTTACGTACTAAAAGCTCTTCCTTGGAGACTGCTTCTGGTCTTGCTGTTTATTTGGTCTGCTGGCCTCATTTGGAAACCCTCATCTGTCTTTGCCTATTCCTGGCCTCCTGCACTTCTTAGGTCTGTCCTGTCTCCACCACAGGGTACAATACAGTAGATGCTAACCTTAACATCAGGGGTTATCTTCTAGAAGCTTCTAGAGGCTTCATCTTCTAGAAGATTTATCACTGCTCACATTTAGATCTACAATTTTCTAGACTGATTTTTTTCTGTATCAAGGGTCAAGATTCATTGTTTTTCCTTGTGGACATACAATTGCCCTACCATCCCTCATTACAAACACAGTCTTCTCCCACTCCACTGAGTGATACCTCTCATAAGGCAAATAACCAAATGTATTTGATGTGTTACTGAGCTCTCTCTATTGTTCTGTTGATTTACTTGTCTGTTGGTATACCCAAACTTCACTGTCTTAATTACAGTAGTTTGATAGTAAGTGTTATGATCTGGTAATACAAGCCCTATAACTTCTAAAATCTTCTTCAAGGTTGCCATATCGATTTTTGACTCTTTACATTTCCATATACATTTTAGCATCTTTATCACCATTAACTGGCTACCAATACTCACGATAAAACCTGGTTAGAATTGCCTTAGATTACATTGAATCTATGAACAATTTGTAGAGAATTGACATCTTCAAAATAAGTAGCATTCCAATCCCTGAACAAGAATGTATACTTCCATTTATTTAGATTTTCTTTAACTTCTTCAGTGATGGTAGGTACTCCTCTTTAAGTATTATTCATGATATTTATAGATTCATTATAGGTATTAGGTAATTTGGGATTCTATTAGAACTTGTATCTTTAAAACCTTTATTTTCTAATTATTTATTTCTGATATAGAGCCCTACAATTAATTTTCTATATTGGCTTCTTATCCTGTATACTTGTGAAATTATCTTATAAAATCTATTAGTTTATCTATAAATTTGGAGGATTTTCTCGGTATAAGTTTCAACATCGATAAATAATAAAAAATGCCCCCCCAAATTATAATGCCTTTTATTTCCCTTTCTTTCTTCTACTGCCTATCTAGTCCTCCCACATAAGAGAAAGTGGGATCATGGTCATCATTTTATTATTTCCTAGCCTGGCACAAAGTCGTTATTATTTTAACCATAAAATTTTGCCATAAGATTTATATGTAGATACTCTTTATTAGATTGAGAAAGTTCTCTCTTTTTCTATTTTTCTCTGAGATTTTTAAATACTATTTAAGTGTTGAATTTTATCAAATTTTCAAATATTTTCTGCACTTATGGAGATAATTTTATTTGTTAAATATTGAATTTTGTTTATAGAATTTTTAATATTAAATCGTTCTTGTTTTTTTCAGAAACACACCTTATTTTGCTTAGACATTTTATCGTTTTTATTTGTTTTCTTTCTTTTAATTTTATTGTCAGTTTTTGGTATCAAGTTTATGCTTTCATTTCTTCCATTTCTCTGGTAGAATTTTTCTCAGATTGTTATTTTTTTTAATATTTGGGAGACTTTATTGGTGAATCCATACAGTTCTGAAAAGGGTATTTTTTAAAGACATTTTAAATTATAAATCCAAATTCATTAATAGGCTTAAAATTTTCCTTTATATATCTCATGTTTTTTAGGTATACTATCTTATTGAAGTGATTTGAAATTTTTTGATATCAAATTTATTAATTTAAAACTGAAATATCCTTTTTATATTTTAATTTCTGTAGGAACTATAGTTCCCATTTTTCTTTAATTTATATTGTTAGAGATTTTTAGATCATATTTATCTTTTGAAAAATCATTAGCTTTTTAATATTCTCTATTAATCTTATTAAGTTCTGCTCTATATTTATTTCCTTTTTCTAAAATTTTGGGTTTAATTTGCTACTATTTTTGAAAATACTTTGATGTGTATTTATCAATTAATAGTTCTTTCTTTCTAATATAAATTTTAATACTTAAAGTTCTCTGTAACCACAACTTTATTTGTAACCCACGGGTTTCGATGTGAAATATTTTCATTTCATTAGCATTCAATTAATAAAAGTCTAATTCTGTTGTCACTTTATATTTTCCCTGTGTATTGATTAGAAGTGTTTTTAATATCCTAATATTCAAAGAAATATTGGTTCTATATTTTTATACTTCTTATTTTATTCTTCCTTTAAAAAATCCTCTTAATATATTCAATATCTGACATGTGTTGAGGCTTGCTTTATAACCAGAATATAGCCAATTTTTATAAATGTACCTTGTGCACCTAAAAAATTTGTGTATTATTTGTATTCTAAAAAAATGTGTTTATGTTTTGTGCAGTGTTTTATGTAAGTTTTAGACCACATTTTTTAATGATGATGTTCAGTTTCCCTATAATTTACCGATTTTTTTAATTCTGTTACTACTACAGTAATTTAGATTTTTCTATTTCTACTTAGTTTTTTGGAATTCCCTTCATATGTTGCATTGAAGTTTAGATTTATAATAGGTTCCTTGTAAATTAATACTTGGTTTCACTATCCTGTCTCATCTCCAGTGATACTCTTTGCTTTTAAGTCTACTGTAACATTAGAATAACTTCTTCAATTTTACTTATTATCATGATATAATTTTTCCCTCTGTTAATTTTCCATCTTTCTCTTTTTTTATAATGAGTCTTGGCTTTTGTAAGTGACATGGAATTGGTGTTTTTCTTTGTTTCAGTAATCTTTATCCTTTGGGTATTTAGATTTTGTTCGTCTGAAAACTTTCTTATTTCATCTTTCCTTTCAAGTGACATTTCTCTGTCTCTAGAATTCTAGACTGGTGGCTATTTCCTTTCAGTACTTAAAAATGTTATTCCATTATTTTCTAGTATCCATCATTTTTGTTGAGAAATTGGTTGTAATCTTAATCCTATTGTTGCTCCTTTGAAAGTATTATCTCCTTTTTACCTCTGGCTACTTTAAGATTTTCGATTTTTCTTTGCTATTTATGAACTACACTGTGAAGGTCCTAGGAATGGTTTTCTTTGTATTTACTCTTTTGCTATTTTGTAGTGCTTATTGAATTTCTGGCTTGATATATTCTTTTTAGTTTTGGAAAACTCAGCTGTTATTTCTAAAATATTTCTTTCTCCCCACTCTCTCTCTCTCTCTCCTTTTTTATTAGACTCCAATTAAACATATGATAAAAATGTTTACTATGCCCCATATGTCTCAAATGCTGTCTGCTGTACTTTTTTTATTTTTTATGTTTTCCTGCTTCAGTCTTAATATTTTTACCACTCTATCTGCAGCTCACTAATCTCTCTTTACCCATATCCACTCTACTACTGAGTTTTGATTTTTGTACCACGTTTTTTAATTCTATCATTTCAACTGCAAACATTTCATAGCTTCTTCTGTTAAATTCTCCACCTCGCCATCTATTTTCTTGAACTTTCTCATATTTATTAAAATATCTATGAAGTTTAATAATATCTAGGTCATTGATGTTTCTGATGTGGTTTGTCTTTTTTTAAAGTTTTATTTGAATTGCAGTTAGTTAACATACAGTATAATGTGACTTTCAGGTATATAATTTAGTGATTCAACACTTATATACAATACCTGGTACTCATCACAAGTGCACTCCTTAACCCCCATTGCCTGTTCAACCTTTCCCCTCTCTCCCCTCTGGTAACCATCAGCTTGATCTCTACAGTTAAGGGTCTGTTTCCTCATTTGCTTCTCTCCTTTTTTCCCCTGTGATCGTTTGTTTTGTTTTTTTTAAATTCCATATATGAGTGAAATCATACAGTATTTTTCTCTGACAGACTTATTTTGCTTACCATAATACTCCCTAGCTCCATCCGTGTTGTTGCAAATGACAACATTTCATTCTTTTTTGTGGCCGAGTAATATTCCATTGTGTGTATGCATGTATGTGTGTATATATATATTATATATATGTGATATATATATCTTCTTTATCCATTCATCAGTCAATGGACATTTGGGCTCTTTCTATAAATTTGGCTATTTTAGATACTTGTTATCTTTAATTCTTGTTCTTTTCTTGGTACTCTTGATGGCTTTTCAAAGAATATGAGACTTGGGATATGAAATATTGTAGAGAATCTGGACAATGTTATTTTCCCCTGCAGAGAAGTTCCTGTTTTCAGGTAGGGAGCAGAGGGGCAGATCACCTTAATCACTGAACAAACTTGGTACAAATTCTCCTTTTTTGTAAAGTTCGACTTAGATCTGTTTCATCAACCATCCTAACACACACACACACACACACACACACACACACACTTTCAGTGGTCCCAACTCCTATCCTTAGTTTTCCATTGGTCCATTCTTCCTTGGCGGGGGGGGGGTTCTGTATCTCAATTTTATCTCTCTAGCATGATGAACCTGATAAATCTTAGCTTTGACTTCATTTAGCTTTTGCTTACCTTCTCAGTGTCTTGCCTTGTCTACCTAAGTTGAAAATACCTCAAGGGAGCAGAGCTGTTGAACATGCAGCTCAATTTTCTGAACCTCTTCTCTCTCTGGGATCTTGGTCCTTAAAATTTTAGCTGCCTCATTATTTCTAGATTCCCACTTTGGTCTCCTAGTCCTATGACATTCCCCTAAGTTCTAATGGCTTTCTGTTTCTTAGGAGTTGCATTTAGTTAGGCTTTTCAGACTCTTACAGCGCTTGTTTGTTTTTTTTTAAATCTATTTTTGATTGAAATATAATTGACATACAATGTTATATTCAGATTCTTGTTCTTCATCAATATTAGCTAAATGGCTGAACTAGAAAAGTGTGTACAGAGCATTATTCCTACTTCAGTTTCTTTCCTTTGGCTACCTAATGCCCACAATCAAAAGTAGCTTATAGGGCGCCTGGGTGGCTCAGTGGGTTAAAGCCTGCCTTCGGCTCAGGTCATGATCCCAGGGTCCTGGGATCAAGGCCCACATTGGGCTCTCTGCTCAGCAGGGAGCCTGCTTCCTCCTCTCTCCTCTCTCTCTGCCTGCCTCTCTGCCTACTTGTAATCCCTCTCTCTGTGTCAAATAAATAAATAAAATCTTTAAAAAAAAGTAGCTTATAATTATTCTGCCCTTTCTAGTGGGTTTTTCCAGGGTAAGATGATAAGATTGGAAGCTGAAGTCCCTAATCCATCGTTTTAAAAAATCTGTTTTGTCATTTTTTTGAATTCTATGATTGTTTTCTCCCATCTTCTGTAGCTTTTTCCTACCAACAAATTCCCATTCTCATAGATTATTTTGAGATTAAAAGTTATAATTAGGCTACTGTGTTAATTTTGCAAAGAATTAATTTTGTTTTGAACAAGAAAACAGAGTGAATATGGAAAATTTCTAAAGAGAATTTTCATTTCCAAAAGTAATATCTATCTTTGCCGTGATAAATTAGTCAACTCTGGAGGAAAACACTATAAAATCACCATTATCGAATACAGTCAAGCACTCAAAAACTCTATTTTCTCCCTATGTCACCAATTCCCAAATGTTCAACAGGAACAGCTAGTTATGGAATGGGACGTCTAGTGACCTGTCATAGTAACTCTAAATATTGGATGAGTGAAATTATAAAAAAAGAAAATTTTCTAGAATATAGTTGAAGTGTTTGTTCCTAACGAACTTCTAGAATAATAATCAAAAGTTTAATACAACAACACATCCTGAAAGTGAGAAACTCAGTAAAATTTATCTCATAATCATTTTTTTCCCGATTCTGTTATGTGATTCTCAGATTCATACAAAATTACTTTTATTTGGAACTCACAGTTCTTCTTATTTTTACTATGGGATCAGCTACCCTACATTTCAGAAATTAAAACCAAGGCACGTGGCAAAATAGCTAAAATTTGAACAATTCCCCAAAACCCAGAACATATGACTTATGAATCTATAGAAGGCAATATTATATTTCTCTCTAGATCTGGGGTAAACTTTTCATACCTGCCAATCTAATTTGACTAATGTATTGTTTTTACAGTACATTAGTGGAAATTAAATGGTAAATTCAGTCAAACAGTCATTCCATACATCAAAAAGAAAAATCAGTCAACACAACTGTCTGACTGAAATGAATGAAGAAAACAATTCAAGGCAAACAATTGTCCCAGTAGACTTGTATAAATACGAAGTGGTGTCATGTGCAGAATTAATCTTTCCCCACCCTTAACTGGAGAACACTCTGCCAGCCAATTCAGTCACTCAAATAATCCTGAATTTTAATATTCCAGTTTCATTTACTCTCAGTTAATAGTGACTGCCCTTCCTTCTCCTTCATCTGTCAATCAATGGAGAATGTCAGAGCAGGAGAATAGTAATATTGGCATATTGTAATGTACTGCTCTGAATTCTACAGCTTCAAAATTCTGAGACTAACTCAATGATGATCTTAAAGAGTCTGGTGCAGAAAGGATATGTGAATTGAATCATAGACCACCTACCATCCCTTCCAGCACTGACATCCCTTATTTCTGGCTCTATTATATCATAAAATACTCATGAGGAAATTTTTGAGTGGTCAGCAGAAATAGGGCTCCAAAACAGGCACATTGAGAAAAAGCGTTGTCATTTATGATCGCCTTTGAAATTGACTTGTCTTTTACTCATAAACTCGAATTAGGTGTATATGCTATTTGGCTAAAAGTTAAGAGAATCTGGTGGGGGGTAGTGTGCCTAATTCTTCTGATTTTTTTTTAATACTCTAACTTTTAAAGCAATATTTTTAAAAAAATAGTTTAGGGATCACATGAATGCTGTAAGTCTCATTTATGTTTTCAAGTTGCCAATTTTAAGAACAGTTTGTGTGATTGAAGTGCTCAACTGTAGTATACAGATAGTGCTTGGAAAGCAATTAAAATAGATGGCTTTTCTGCTTTTAAGGAACTCTGCTTGTCTGTGTAAGCAACAGGATACATTCTTCATGAAATAATGTGTCAGGAAGGAAGGAAAGGTGGTTTCCTTAGTTCAAGTTTATGATACCAAAGAGGACTCTATGAATCACTTTATAAAAAGGATCTGCATAAAACAGAAGTAACTTTAAGAAGGGTGAAACCAAGTTTTGGCTAATATTAGGTATTTTCTGATTTTTGTGCTGTCAGAATAAGGATATGGCAAAGGTAGCAACAAAAATATTGACATGTTACAGCCAACTGTTGTGGGATAATGAGAACGCTTTGCAAAGAGACCCAGCCCTCAATTATTCAGCACATTTCACTCAGTTTGTAGAGCATTCTTATTCTTTTGCCTCCTTCTTGCCTTTTGGCCATTTCATGTTTCTTGGCACATCTTAAAGAAGGGAAGGTGGAAAGAGTGGGTTAACCATCCAACCAATCCAGTTTCCCATTTTGTAGTACCTCTCACAGTATGAGTATAGATAGAGAGCTTTAGAATAATGGAAGATAAGAGTCTCTTGGATCAGTAATAGGCTCTCCATATTTAGGCAATCTTGTGCTCATTTAGGAAGCTAAACAACAATTCAATAGTGGAAATAATTAGAAGTGTGTAAACTTCTAATTTAGTAAGTAATTAAATGATCGTTCAGATAATACACCTGAGCATGAAAAAAAATTCCTTTTTTCCTGATGTATCATTAATGGACGTTGGAGGAAATCTGTGAAATCTACCTATCTACGCATGCATGTATCCATCCATCCATCCATCCATCCATCCAACCATCCATCCAGATATGAGTATAGATATTTTGGATTTTGTGGATTTGTGAGTCCTGTGCCTTTTTTCCCTAAGATCTATTCCTTTTCTTTTTCTTGTTTTGTGGACCCCTGGAAGCCACATATCCAGGTGTCCACTGTTAACTGGCTCATGTTTAGGTTTAATAAGAATCCCTGGTGTGTGCCTGGGGAGCAGAAGGAAGAGAGAAGGCACAGTATATTTCTGTCTCCCTTTGTCTCTGTCTTGGTGGTATCTCTAGCAGTAAGTCATGTAATCAACTCTGGGTCTCTAGATCCTGAAAAACCTGTCAGCCAGGTGATCCTGAACTCTGGGCTTTTGTGACATCACCTGCTCCTTCTAGTCCTCCAGCATAAGAGGCTAGAAGCTTCCTGTTGTCAGTAATGTCTAGATTGCCTCATCAGCCTTTGTTTGGTTACGGCTCTTTCAGAACCTGTGTAATCAATATCCTGCACTCAATTCCCTTTATTTTATCTTGTAAAATGGTTTTGTTTTCTTGATTGGATTCTAGGATACATGGATAGGATAATTTTTTCTCATGACTCACTCACTAATCAGTGAATATCAACAAATTCCCAATAACTTTAATATCATGATTTTACTAGTTTATAGCTACACCAGCTAACTCTAATACCTCAGGCATCCTTCGAGTGTCTCTGAGATAACATTATTTTGGGGATCTTGAGAGGGGTCATATGCCCCATTCCACCAACTTCACAAATTCTCCCAACGTCACATGTAAAATCATCTTTAAACCTAAGAGTTGGAAGAGGGATTGAAATGATGAAACATAGTTTTTAGAATCAGCTATGTCTTTACAAGTGTCAGTCATTCTTCTATCTATTCTCTGACAACATAAATATTTCAGATATTTTGTCTGTATGAGACTTAGAAACAAATATAATTTATAATAAAAAACCTTTGCTATATAACTACCACATTTATTTTTTTTTCTTACAAGGTATTTTTTCCATGATACAAGTATGAATCATTACACAAAACTAGGGGTTCAACTAATGTCATAAATTTCATAAAATTTATTTTGGATCCAGATACAAATCACCAAAATCAGCAGATGTTCAATGTCATCTAATAGTGGGGAAATGCTTTTCTTAGTGTGTAGAAAAATCCGAGGCTTCTGCTGAACCAGGAAAAGTAGGAGAGACTTGGTCTTTGATTGCAAAGATCATCTCTGCACAATGGTCTTTGACCAGACTGGAAAGATCCCTTCCAAGGAGTGATTCCAACATGCCATGAGCCACTCTTCATGGACACAACATATTTTTAAATCCTGCTCTGCCCGTCGGCACTGTATCCAAGTTGTAACTATATTCCTCCTCTTCCACCTCAGTGACTGACAGTAATTTAAGATCAGATCACCCTCACTGGACCTTGGCAAAGCATCAGCCCCCCTGAAGTGCTGGTAAATGTTTAGCAACTGGCTCACAGTCAAAATGAAGTCACAATTGTGGTGTTTGTAGATTTCTATGGTGTGAACACCCCCACCATGGCCAGTCTCAAGTTATCAGCATGACATCACTAAAGGCAGACTTCCAGCATACACATTCAATACAGGTAAATAACCTCAAGAGTACAGATAAAATGTAGTTCACATCTGTCACTTTCATTTTCTTTACACACAATTGCTGGTGATAATCCACTCGTCTCAACACTTTTAGTATTATGTCACCTACAGGCAATGGTGTGAGGGATGCAGAGGTTTTCTTGGTGTTTCTCACGCATCTAAACTCATCTTACTGATTTGTGTTTTTCTCAACATGCCTCAGATGTCCAAAGACCACAGAAAGAATCCCTCTTCCAACCAGATGCCACTGGAAAAAAAAATAATCTGATACTCATTGTCATCAAGTGTAAATAATTTAAAATGAATTCAAATGTTATTGACTTTCAGGATTTATATATTTTTGTTTTTCTGCACCTTAACAAGAATGACATTTTTAGCTAAGTGAATGAAACATTAAAGAAATTCAGGTGACTATTTATAGTTTGGGACATTAACGGTTTTCTTGGCCGTTTAGAGCACTTAGGGAGATTGCCTACTTGCCTTGACTACAATAGTGGGAGAGAGGTCATAATGTTACCGAACAGAAGTGGCCAAAAGGTAGAGGAATTCCTACCATTCATGCTCTATCAATTTTTAATCACCTATTATGTGCTAGGCACTGTGTTCATTGATAGGTGCGCAATGGTTAATGAAGATGATAGATGTGACTTACTATCTACTGCTTGTCCTTACTTGTAACCACCAAGTCTACAAATGTATAAGGGGGATACTAAAGACCCCAGGCCCCAGTGCTCTTTATTGCACATTCAGTGAGTAGATTTTGAAATGCTATCTAAAACTGAATGAAAGATAAGAACAATTCTTCAAATCTTCCTTCTACCCCAAAATATTTCCTCACTCTTATTATGTGTCCATCCTGTTTTTTGCTTTAAGGAAAAAAGGGAATTTTTTAAAAGTGTTATTGAAACATAGATACAAATGAAAAAAGAATATCGATATATTTTGATAATCAGTACTTTAGATGGTGTAAATAGCTGTGAGACCAAATTTAATTAAAAAGAGTGCAACAAAAGCTGATCCACTACCAATATTTATTTGACCCAAATACCCAGAGTCAATTATTGGACGTTAATAATAATGTTCAAATTTATAATCAAATGTAAATACATGGACTAAGAGAAAATTCTTATATGGGACTACTTTAGCTTCCTAAATTAATTCACCAAAACTCAAATACTGTCCTTTATAACACTGGAAATGAAAGCTTTACTTTTTAATAGGAAATCTGCATCTCATTGTAAAAATAGAACACTTCATTCCTGGCCTATACACACTTCCAGAAGCAGTAGTTTTGGGAGTGCTGAATACTTAGCATAAAGACATTGAGTCTTGAAAATTCATTTCAGGCATGAGAGACATATATATATATATATATGTATATATACAGGACTATTAAAACGAAATAACCACTTCCTGGGAGCAAAAGACTGTATGATGAAAACTCTCCAAAGTGATACCTTTTGCATTATGTTTTGCAATCTTAAGTCTGCAAGTACAAAAAAGAGTGAGAAATGAGGAATAAATACAACTTATACTGATTACTGATAAAATTAAAATTCCTGGTACCACTTGGGTCAACTATCAAGGAGCATAACCAATTTCAGCAGTAAGATAGTTCACCACCAGATTTATCAACTCTTTTCTTAAATTTGATTTTTTAAGGTACCCTACACACAAACATAATTACGGCTTTATTTTAGGACATTTTCCCTACTCTAATGAGAAGTAAGTATCAGAATGGTAATATTGAGCTCCAAATTTTGGTTCAAATCTTGTGATTTGGGATAAGTCACATATCTTATGTATGCCTTCTATTATAAAAGCAAAGCTTTCATTTCCGAAGTTTTAAGACAATATTTAACAATAAGTTTTAGTAAATTAAATTTATGAAGGTTAAAAAAGTCCTACATCAGAATGTTCTCTCATCTCAAGTATTTACATTTGATTATAAATTTAGAAGGTAGGTCATGACTCCAGTTATCCACACTGGGTGCTTTCTACTATACCAAGATGTCCCTCACCTTAAAACTCAGAAGAGTAGGGTGTGTTCAATTCAGATTGATATGAGCTGACACCTAGGTATTGAGAGTTAGGCATAACTAATGTTTGTTCATGAATGTAAGCTATCTTACACAAGTGGTGAGCAAATCCCTGGTATTCAGATTGAGTTTAAAGTCAACTGCTAGGAAGATATGTTCCAGGGGGTTACATGTGTTTGTAGATCAAATGATCTCTGTGTTTCTATGAATTTTGGTGTGAAACGCTCACTGACAGAGGCTCAAAAACTGATTTGTGGTTTGTGGAGGAGAGCAAAAGGGCAATGTGGCAGACACGGCTAATGGACCGATGAAGATTCATACTTTCCTTAGGTTGTTTGCAACTAGGTGGGGGTATGTGGAAATGATGCATACTTCTTTGGGAACAAAGCTGTTAAGAAATAGATGCACCTTCTCTGTAGTCTCTTTTTTCAAGTACAGACATAAATGGAGAGGAGCCCAAAGACTTAGATGAAGCCTGGATCCCTCAAGACCAGTAAGCCAAATCAACTGGACTTCACATGAGTCAGAAATAATATCTGTTGTGTGAAGCCACTGAATTATGGGGGTTTGGTAGCTACATTACAATACTCTTCCTAATGTAGAATTTGACTTTTTTGCTGATATAGTACAAGCTCCAGATATGTAAGGACTGTTAAAGAATAGTGTCGTAGATTTATTTGTGGTCTCTCAGTTTACACTGTTTGCATTTGTGTTTTACATAACACAATGCAGTAGTTGAGAGGGGCAAATCCATAAGAATTTTACTGGGGAAACTGAGGCTTAGGAAACTTCCCTTAAGACACACTGCTTGTAAGTGTCATAGTGGAGTGAAGACTTCCAGCTCAGGCATCTGAATCTAATGCCCATGCTTTTTTCCCATTGTTCTTCGGCTTGATACAGCCTAGAGTTAATTGCTCCCATATATCCATGATGGTTACAAATGCAATCCTAAAACCCAGCTGCATTTTTTCTTCAAAGGTTTTTTTGAAATCTTTTATATGTACAGAAAAGTACATATACCTTAAATGTTTGGCTTCAGAGATTTTCATTAAGCATACTAAGGGGCAGCACACTCCCCCATCAGTTACTAATTCCCCTCCACGGTGACCACTTCTAACCTCTAACTTTTGACCTCGAGACTATTGACTAGTTTGACTGCATTGTACTTTATATAAATTTAGTAATATGGTATATATTCTTTCATGTCTGTCCTTTCTTTGCTGATTATTATAATTAAGAAATTCATTTTGTGTGTAGTTGAAGACTGTTCTTTTTCATTGCTTTATGTTATCTTTTTGTTTGTATAAATCACAGTCTATTAATACATTCTGCTGATTGTGGACATGTGGGTCATTGTCCCTTTGGGTCATCAGGAATAACCTGCAGCTGTTCAAATCTCAAATTTGCTAAAAGAACACACAAATGACAAAAACCAAAGCACACAGAAATAAGGCCTAATAGAAGTGTCTCATCCTCACCATCTTCATCTATATCTCAGTCCTTCACATTTCAGTAGAGCTATTCCTACAGGAATGGAGGCAATCGGAGGGCATTTGGCAGCAGTGGTCTGTCTGCTTTTACATATACAGGTAACTAGGATCTTCAGTACTCTTGGATCATCTATATGGATCTCACTTTTTCATATGCTAAACAAAGGAACCCTTATTTTAAACTTCCTTTTTATGGGAAATGTACAGAAATTAACAATGTCTCATTGTGTAAATATTATACAATGTGAAAGTCCTTGGGAATTCTAAAAGCATTACCTAAACATTGGTCATTATGAGGGACAAACTTGCAAAGCAAGTGAATGTTAAGGTCAAATAGTCATTATAGCTAAAACAAATCTAAAGTCAGATCTGTTGAGACTTTCCTCATTTAATTCTCTCTCTTTCTCTCTCAGTGAGTGTACTTTAAGTCTACTTTTATTTACTTAGACAACAGGAGAGTGAAAGAGACAAAGAGGAGAGAAAGCTATCCAGGAAACATTAAGCTTGAAATTCTTGCCAAGAACTAGACAGGCTCCCCATAGAGTGAGGTATTATGGTTATCGACAGCCATTTCTCCCCTCTCTTGGGACTCATAAACTGGCTAGATGTCCTCCGATTTCCACCCTGGACATTAAAGGGCCTGGGTGCCTTGTCAGCATGTGACTACACCCTCCCCGGGGGAACGCACCCTCTCAGCACCCACTCCTCTTCTTCCTGCTGTGGCAGAAGTGCACTGCAATCAAAGGCACATTTATAGGTCAATGAATTGAAAATTGGTTGTCTTTAAGTTTCTGATTTTTAACTACATTTGTACAAATTGATTCAAATGAAAAATCAGCTGGGATGGGAAAAAATGAGAGCTGCCACCTTGCATTAATATTCCCCATATTGCCTACTTATTTTAGTTTCTGGATTAATGTAGCACTGACTTGGCTCCTGTGTCTGTCAATAAGAAAAGGATAATAAAGTGGGTAAATGCAAACCAAAGAATTTGTGGGCTGCATGATAAGTGTGATTTTTCAAGTTAAAAAAAAATGATGTTCATCTGGGAACAAACTAACTTAAAGATTTTAAAAGCCAATTTCAGCTCAGCTGCTGGGGTTTGTTTGAAATCTACCACTGACTGAGGTGTGAAACTTACATTTGATACAGTAAATCTTGTCGACTGTTATTTTAAAGGACTGAAATGTGCTTTTATAGCAAAATTGTCTCAAATAAAAAATACATTTTTACAATCTCACTCTGTCATAAACTTTCATGTCAGGTTTTGGCTCCACAATACATGCCAAGGATGCATTATACGGGAATAGGAAGGAGGTATGCATAATAACTTGTTTTATTTCCCATTGTAAGACAGAGACAGAAATGGCCTTCTACCATTCATGTGACCAAAATATTAAATATGCCGTAGTTGATTAGCAATGACCAGTAAGTATACCCTGAGTCATAAGACTACTGCTCATTGCTGCAGAATCATTTTTTTTAATCCGATAAAAATGTAATACCATATTATCCAAGGAATTTTATGGAATGTGGTTATAATTTTTTCCAGGTTTAAAAACTCCAGGCCCAAATTCCAAAACTGGGGAGTACCTAATTTATATCACTATCACACTAACATTTCAGAAATTGGGTTTTCTCAAAAAGGTTTGAAGTTAAATTGTATTTGATTAAATTGTAGCTTTCTCACTATTATATGTACTGTTATTTCGATTTTGAAGCAATGAAACAGATTCTTTTTGTGTGAATATAAAATCTATTTATGTGGGTGTGTGAGCATAAAAACGCAAGTTTGAAATGACATCAAATCACTAATATTTATTAAGCATTGGGATATTATGTGTCAATAGATCATTGGCATAGCACATGTCAATAGATAACAATTATAGAGAGCAAATTAGCAAGCAATTTTGTCTCGATGGGAACTTCTTTTCAGAGCATGCTAGTTTATTTATTGACCTTAGATATTTGAGCCCATGAGAAAGGCATTTGAAAAAAAAAATAATCGAGTTGTGAGAAAAATCACAAGGAATTCCTCACCTCTTTCAAAACACACCTATATGATACACTCATAATTCTCAAAGAAGAGTCCTTTACCCTTAGACTTAGCCTTTCAGGGCCACAGTATATTCATGTATATGTATATTCATATATAATGTAGGATGTGCATAAGGTCCTTTCCCTTATGTTGCCCCTACAAAATGCTCTTAGGGAAATTCAAACACAGTGACGAATGTGCAGGTGCTTTGGAAAAACCACAACCCTGACTCTTGTGCCAGGCACTGAGTTTGGTCTATTTTTTAGATGTACAAATCTATTGATTCTTAGAACAACTTTGTGTGATTATTTTTGCCTGACATGAGGGTCTAAATGTGGACTGCAATGACAGTCACTTGATAGGTGGGTGTCTAGGGGAAAACTCACTGTGTTTTTCCTTTACCTCACACTCATCCACTTCTGATACCAAATATGTGGGGTTTTCCCCACACTGACCAATTCTCCAGCACCAGCTAGGTATCCTGTAATTCAATTCAATTGTTACACTACCCAGAGTTAGCGGAGACCCCACGGGGAAGGGCTCAGTCCCACAAGACTGCCCCCATTCTTTAGATGCCAGTCACAGCTAGTAGGTCCCCAGGTTACCCACAACCTCCGTCCAACTTGGCTATAAATGGAAGGCTCCTGTAACCCTCTCCTGCTTCAGTCTCAGTAATTTGCTAGAGTGGCTTACAGAACCCAGGAAAACAATTTGCTTATTATTGCCAATTTATTATAAAAGCCATTTTGTAAAGGGTACAAATGAAAGCCGATGAAGCTATGCACAGGGCAAGATCTGAAAGGATGAGGAGTGCGGAAGACTGTGAAGTTGGGTTGCACCACCCTCCAGGCACATAGATAGGTTCACCAGCCTGAAAGCTTTCCAAACCTTGTGCTTTGGGAGTTTTTACAGAATTTTCAACATGTAGACATGATCAATTACTAACTTGACTTCCTCTCTTCTCCCCTCTCTGGAGAGTCGGGGGTGCTAAACTTCCAAACTTCTAATCGTGGGTTGGTGTTTCTGGTGACCAGCCCCCATCCAGGACCTCACCAAGAGTCCTCTCATTAGAACAAAAGACTTCTCTATCACCTAGGAAATTCCAAAGGATTTAGGAGCTCAGTGTCAGGAACCAGGGTCAGAAACTAAATATTAGAACAAAATATCCCCCTAGCACTCTTATTTGCAAGGATTTTAGGAGCTTTGTGCCAGGCACTGGGAGCAGAAACTAACATATATATTTCTTACCATTTTACAGTGGGTTTATACTTGTAAAGTACAGCAGAGGTGGGCTTTTAATTGAGACGGTCATAAAAAACTTGGGGTACTTCCCCATTATATAAAATTTTGAAGAGATAGTGGCCTGGTTAAGGTATTGTTTAATGAATCCTTTTATTTAGAGGCACTAATGTAGTTACAGATAGCTGTGGGATTGTTAGTAAGTGTTTTTTTACAACAAGGAATTTGTGATATAAGAGACCCAAAATAGAAAATCTTTTGTGATCTACCCACATTATTATTTAGGAAATTAGTAAACTTAGCTATTCTGATATAACAAAACTAGTAAGCGTTTAGTTTATGTGCTGCTGAATTCAACTTGACAAAATCCTTGAGACATTTCTTGCCAGTATGAACAGAAAGAATGAAGAAGCATGATTCCAGCAATTGCAGTCTTGGAGAATCAGCCCATATGTCACTAAGATTCTTAATACATTTAACTAACGTGGCAACTGGAAATACAAGACCAGAAAGATTTTATTTATATTCAATCCGATTTAACATTTATTGAACTCTTACTTAGTGTACGATTCTGTTTCAGAGACTGTAGATATATAGATGAATAATAAATGATTATGGCTCTCACTGGGTATTACATCAAGAACATTTACAGTCGTAT
Source organism: Ailurus styani (assembly GCA_002007465.1). NCBI lineage: Eukaryota > Metazoa > Chordata > Mammalia > Carnivora > Ailuridae > Ailurus > Ailurus styani. The sequence continues at coordinate 20,088 of LNAC01001905.1, forward strand.
AGGATGTACTCTGTAAAGCCTGTTTCTCTGAACCTCTTACTTAAACCAGGTCAGAGACTCTGAGCATCTGCCCCGTCCAGCGAGAGACCAAGCCCTCTGTAGGAAAGACCCAAGATGACTTGCAGACATTCCCACTCAATTTCTGACTACTCCTGTCTCAATTTCTAGGAATCTGGCACTGCCTTATATATACCTATTATTGTAGACTCTATACACTGTTACTCAAAGTGTGACCCTCAGACTAGTAATATTGGCTTTTAACTGGAAACTCACTAAAAATGTAAAGTCCCAGTTCCATCTTAGACTTCCTACATCAGAATCTTCATTTTAACAAGATCCCTAGGTTTGAGAAGTGTTGATCTGGACTACTGTGAGCAAGAGTGAAAAAGAACTGCTGGAAGAAGACCATGAAACAGATGGAAAGAATGACAGAAGTTAGTGATCTCTCCTGTAATTAAGTTGGAATTGAAAATCCAATGAAATACCATAGTGGGGAGGGGATAGTGACAGCTATTATTGAGGTGCATGGAGAAAGCTTCCCTGATGATATTAACACAGAGGCAGAATTCTAAAGGAAGTGAAGGAATACGAAGAACATTTCAGGCAGAGGGAACAGCAAATGTAAAGTCCATGACCTATTTTATGAAGTAACCCTTCTGGTTTTCCATGACGCTAACATGAAGAATTTAGGGAAGGAAATGTCCATCTCTACTAGGAAAGTCCATAGAAAATTCCCCTCCGTGAAATTATGGCAGCTCTTCTTGTAAAAAGTGGGCAAATTGAGATGAGTCTGGGCAATAATTGTTTATATAGATAGCAATCCCTTTTTATACCTATTAAAGTATGCTATATAATAAACACAGCAAAGAGAACTAGTCATCTTTCTTAGGATCTTGTAAATCCTTTCAGAAGTGAAAAACAGTTATTCTGTGTTAACCACTAATATATTAAGCAAATCAACTGAGCATCATGTAGTGTTTTAAAGTAATTAAATGAATTAAGAGTTATTTTTCTGGGGCGCCTGGGTGGCCCAGTTGGTTAAAGCCCCTGCCTTCAGCTCAGGTCATGATCTCAGGGTCCTAGGATCGAGGCCCGCATCGAGCTCCCTGCTTGGTGGGGAGCCTCCTTCTTCCTCTCTCTCTCTGTCTGCCTCTCTGCCTACTTGTAATCTCTCTCTCTCTCTCTGTCAAATAAATAAATAAAATCTTAAAAAAAAGACTTAGTTTTTAAAGCCATGCAGGTAGAAGAAGTTTAAATTACAAAATTTTTCATTTTAGAAAAGAAAAAAACATTAGCTTGTATTCAGTGAGCATAATGCTGAGATAGATGCAACCCACAAACACATAAACAGATTCCAAATCCCTATACCAAAGTTTTGGCAGCCATGGAGTGAAGGATAAAGGAAATCAGTCAAAAAGAAGGGGCAGAGAGGATGGAGAGACATAAAGAGAAAACAGGAGGAAAAAAAGGTTAAAGAAAAAAGTAGAAGAAGGAGAGAAGATGTGTGGGTATAAAACAAGAGACAGAAGAAAGGGTATTCATGCAAAAATGAGAACGAAGGGAAACAATGAGGTGAACTAGCTGGTTTTGAATTATGAGACGAATGGATGTTTTTTGTTTGGGTTTGTCTTATTTTGCCTCGCCTCACTTTCAATCTGACTATGCATGTTAGAGTAGTTTAAAGTACTACCTCTGTCTTTTGGAAAGTGATTCTTGAGCACAATTCTTCAACTGCTCTTCGCCAGGAGCATGTCAGGGGCCTTAATCTGAGTGGGGTCTCCGTCATGGCCCATAAAAAATGGTGGAGCTCTCAGATCTGTATGTCTGGTGCCAGAGCCATTTCACAACAGGGTTTGACTGAATTCCAAGTAGGATTTGCAACAAGGGTCTCCCTCTGTGGTAAATAAACATGTGACATGTTAGAGTCTTCACATTTATGGCTAGGTGACTCATCAAATACCAGTGGAGTCAACACACTGGGCTTTACCTCAGTGGCAGCCCCTTTGCTATGAACCTGGAAACCAACACACATAGAAAGACATGGCCATCACTTCAATTTTCAGTTTAAGTTCGATGTTCCTATGTTATGCCTTGTCCTAGATTTTTGTTTTGCTGGTTGGGTTGGTGCTCTGGGGGGAAATAAAAGACTCAGAATTGCAATGAAATGGCGAGGGTATGGGTTTTTTTACGTTCCCAAAAAAGATAGTAGAAAAGAGCCCTTCTAACCACTGTGAAATTTTTTTTTGTTTTGATTTTTTTATTTGTTTTAGTATTATTTAGTCATAGAATTAGTGGTACAGCTAGGTTCTTTTTATTTTTCTTATTTTAGGAACTGAAGTTTTATTATAAATTCCTATATATATATATATTGAATTATGTATGAATTCCTATGTTTTGGCTTTTAAACTATAGGTGAAATTCACTTTTATGAATGTGAAGAAGTAATAACTATATAAAAGAGAGAAGTTCGAACACTCATAACTCAGCAGCACAAACTTTGCTCTAACCTGCTCTCTTTTTTTAGTACTTTGTGTTTCTTTTTCTTTTTTTTTTCCTTTCAACTCTGACATTAATGTCATTCAAACATGAAGGTAAGAAAAATGCCAAATTTATATTTGTATCTCAAACAGGCCTGTGGTACAGGTCCTCTGAGAGGAAAAGCAATAGCAAGGAGAGAAACAAACAAATAAAAGGACCTACAATAAATAGATAAAATACAGGCCATAGAAGGAAATTTCTAAAGCACATATATTAATTTCTTGAAAGTTAAAGCCAAAGAAATTGCCTGGAAACTTGAATAAAAAGATGAAAAGGATAGAATGTATGAAAAGAAAAGAAAGAGAATTATCCCACGGTTTCACCATAAGTAATTAGAGAAAGGTCAACAAAATATAAAAGAGAAAAAGTTTTGAAGAAATACTGCAAGAAAATTTCCAGAACTAAAAAGCACACATCTTCAGATTAGAAAAGCTAATTGGGGTACTAAGCAAATGAATGAAATTAAGTTAAAAAATTCTTAGACCTATCAGAAAAATCTAAGAATAGTAAAGAAAAAGAGGAAGTCTTAGAAACTTTAGGTGTAAGGGAAACAGTTATTATCAACCACACAGCAATTGATCAAATATAATGAAATAGAATTCAACTGCCATCAGATTTCTAAATAAAAATGTGAGATTTTACAAAATAGGGAAGCCATGCCTTTAAACTCTGAGGAAAAGTATTTTCAATCCAGAATTCTACACTCAGGCAAATTATCAATAGAACGTAAAGTGAAAATACATTAATTTTCAGGGATACATGTTGTTAACATGTATCTCTCCTGACCCTCCTCTGAGGAAGCTACTGTAGGATATGTCACAGGAAAACAAGAGAGAAAATGAAAAATAAGAAGGACATGAAATCTACCAAAGGAGCGTCTGAAACAATAAAGTCATGGAGTGTCAGAGTGATTGACTATATAGCACAGGAGACCTGGGCAGTAGCCAGAGCAAACCTGGGCAGAGGATGGAGACCTACAGACTGAAGGTCTTCCAAAAAATAATCAGGGCCAAATAAAAAAAGGAATTCTGTTAAACAACTGAAATATTTACCAATTTTTACCAAGGTTTGAAAGACTATTGTTGGAGTATTTGGAAAATGTAATTTCCAGGTGAAACCGGGGAGTAAGATGGGGGTGGGGGGTGGGGTGGGGAGGCCATGATTAATTTCACAGGCAAAATTTAAGAGAAAAGAAGTGTAATCATGGTATATACTACCAAGGCATAGTAAGTAATGGAAACCCCGATTTTCTGTTTAAAAAATAATGCCAAAGTACCTTGGAAGAAGTACCTTAGCAGGGAGTCTGCTTCTCCCTCAGCCCCTCCCTCCCACCACCACTCTCTCTCACTCTCTCAAATAAATGAAATCTTTAAAAATTAATTAATTAAAAAATATTGAGGTAAGTAGAAGAAATAGCCAAAAGAATTAGAACCTTTTGGGGACAAAATTGGGTAATATAAAGAGTGGAGGAAGTTACTGTTTATATGAAAAACAGACCTGTACCCCTGAAACAAGTAATACATTATATGTTAATTTAAAAAAAATTAGAAAATACATGATTTGAAGTCATTTCATTCATTACTTGAACATAAAATAAAAAATAATTATAAAAAGAAATAAACATAAACTCTCTATTGTAATGTTTTCACCTACTAATATAAATCTAGTTCATTTTGTGCCATCAATACCACTCATGATTTTGAGATAAAATATGCTGCATGTGCTTAAGAAAATGATCCTGATTTACACCTTGATTTCTAGTAAATGTCGTTTTTTTAAAAAGGAAGAATTGTGTCCTATCACAAGGAATTGGGTAAGGAATTTACAGGAGTTGAATGTATGACATCTGCCTGGAGGTTTGCATCTTATTCAGGTTTTAAATAATTTGCTGAATATACAAAACTGGTGAATAATCCTAACTAAGGTGATTCAGATCCAAACACTGATGTATTTTAATTCATAATATCAAACTAGCCCTACCATAAACTCTGTGTCTGTATGTGAGTGTGTGTGTGTCTGTCTGTCTGTCTGTCTTTCTGTCTGTTGGGGGGGGTACTTGGTGGAGGAATGAGGAAGGGGCAGTCAAAGTGACAAGAATCACACAACTTTCCTACACCCCAAGGATTACTACTGATGCTTCTGATCCCTGGGGCTTACGGATGAACTGTGTTCCACTCCACAGCATTCTTTACTTTTGGGCAATGCGTTATCAGAGGAAACTCTCTTTGTGTCATTAAATCGGTCCAGTGGCTCCTGTCTTTTGAGGTTTTATCAGTTATACTGACAGCATTTCGGCATCATTTCTAGTTTCTTTCTCTTTGTTCTCATCCTAAGTGGTACACGGTTTGCTCAGATCCCCTCCTGCCTATTCCGCTCTCCGCCCCCCTGCACCCCCCTCCCTGCATATGGCTCAGAGCAGCAGCCACAGGGGTGAGGCCCCCCACCTCGGTACACAAAGAGCCTAATTTAAATCCTCTCTCATGATTCAGGGTCCAGCTTTAACCCACCTCTTAATCACGACACAGACCACTTCATCTGCCTCACAAGATTTCTTCTTAATTCTTTTAAGTGCCTTTATTTAGTTATTTTGATTGTGTTAGCATTCCTGTTTGTTTGATTATGCTCTAACCTTGCAATTACGATTTTTTTCTTTTAGTGAACCACAGGCTCTGGCACCAAGAAAAGGGTTGCTGAGTGTCAAGTGTTCTGGAACTATTTAGAGGTCAATGGCCCTCTAAAATACAGCACCTGTAATATTGATTTGCAAGACAGATGTGCTTTTAAAGCAAAGTACATTCATAAATGGTCTCAGTAGGGATAGCTTATTTTACACTGTGGAAAAGGGAGGATTCTGGAACGAATATTGAAGATGCCAGTATAGTAGGTTCCCCATTCCCTTTGGGACTGAGGGGAAATGCAGAATCAGTTAACTATCCATTAATATGCTTAGAAAAATCCAATATTCACTTTAATCAAAATCACATAGCCAACCTTCTTTTTACAGAATACCTAGTGCCAGGGCCAGCCAGCGTGTTTGTCTCCCTAGTACAAGCCTCCAGTCCTTGCTGACTGATTGGATAGTGACATTTACCAGTATTAAGTTAATTCAATTCCATCCAATTCAATCAGTAATCGTGTACCAATTACACTGTGCAAGTATACTACTTGCAATACAATTTGCCTACAACTCAGAGCCTGTCCTGGAAAAGTCACAGTCCAATAGGAGGAATAAACATATGATTAATTAAGCATACCAGGTTGTGATCAATATAGGAAAGAAAACACCATGACAACCTCAGGGGCAACTTTCTTTATCTGAAATTAATGTGTTCACAAATGTATATGCAAAAGTTTAAAACCATTCTTATTTTGAAACATGTTTGAATACCTTTTCTATTCATGTATGTCTTTTCAGCATTTTCTAGTGATTTTGAATTCTTTTGTTGGCTGAGTAGTGGAAATGGGAGTATTAATTCATTTGTATGAATATTTTCTGGACTAACACTTGATGGGACTTGAAGGTGCTAGGTCTTTTAGAACCAAAGAGCACTGAGCTTCAGTATCTGATCCGGGATATTCCCTCATTCTTCCTGAGTCATCACTGTCCAGAAAAGCATCATTACTTTTGTATTTTCTTCTTGAAAGTCAGCATTGGCAAGATTAGCCTATAATGCAATTATGTTGGTCCCCAAGTGCCAAAGGGTCTACCTCTCCAAAGCCATTTAAATTAAGAAGGCAAAATGTTAATAAGTCAATATTGTGAATAAGCAGGGGAAATTTGTATCCTGAGCATCATCCCATCTGCAAAACTGGGTATGGTAAGTAGAATAGCAATATGAAATTTCACTTGGTTTGAGAGAGTAACGTTGGATGGTGTGCATAGCCTGTTCAAATCAGCAGTCAAATATAATCAGAAGAAAGAGTTGTTTAAAAATGTTTCTCTACTTCACATTGGTGGAATACAATTCTACAGAACACATTCAGAATTAAGAGGCTTGTACGTATTTAGCTTCATTAAATATTTAATCAAGTGTCATCTACCTATAATTTCCATGCTACAATTTTCCATAACACCCATAAGAGTTAGCTAATTTTTAACATTTCTATTGACTTTCTCAAAATTGAACACTATTGTTTTATGCTTCTATCCATCTTGTGGTTATCACAAAATCTCTTCCTCTCATCACCTTCAGCTTCACTGGGAAAACCAAGTGGAATTAGTAATCACTCGCAGCATTTAAAAGCTCAGCTGACCTGAATGAAAAGCTCAGGACACATCCAGGTTGAAAAATAAATTGCTTTGCCTTGCTGTGATCTTCACATATTTCCACTCCATTCCCTTTGACTGTTTCTTATTCTCAATCAGAAGGAAAATGCAAATAGATACATTGTGTAAGACAGTGGACTAGGGACGGGGCATCAGGTAGAGGCCATTTAATTAAAGGGTGTAAGATGAATAGACCGTAAAATTTAGCTAGTCCTATATAGAAAGAGTTGGATTAGCAGAATTGAATGATGATCTAAGTTAACACGTGTGAATTTCTGGAAGAGAGGAAAATAGCTTTGATATCTTATTAGCTTTGCTTTTACTTTATGTGATTCAGGTTGAAGATTACAGGCTAAGTAAAATTTTTTAAAAATAAAGATAAGAAGGAAGAAAGGAAAGGACAGATGGAAGTAAGGAAGACACCAGTCATATTTTAAGTATATAGTTTCAGATTTCAAGGAATATTATTCTGCTTTGCTTGTCTAGTATTAAATGGCCATCAGCATATTTTAATAATTTTCAAGCTGCTCCAATAGTGATTAGGAATAAGAAATGTCTGCACAGTGGCTTCAAATTAGCTTAAACCAGGTTTATAGTAACAAAGCAATGTTACAAAGAGGAATTTTGTGATATTTGCTAGGGGGCACTGTGAGGCCATCTTTGTCTTGTTTGTTCCTCTGAGTTGATAGTGGTTGGTCCATTTTAATTATCTGCATTTCTGTGAGAGATGAAATATTACATTGTTAATTATGGAGTTTTCAGCTTCATAATGGTTTTTATCTAACTACTTTGAGTCCAACATATTTCCTGTGCCCTTCAAATTCTGTTTTCTGTTGGGATTTGGGTAAATTGAAAACACTAGATTATAGTGGGGGCTTCATCAGGGAAATGTAACTAAATCCCACCTTCACTATGAAAAGTGACAATTGTTTTCCCCTAAAATAGTCAGGTGTGAGCACAACAGAGTTTGCTGTCAAGAATCCAAGTCTTGGGATTTGTATACTGAGAGGCATTCTTTCTCTTCTGAAGTAAATATAATGGATTTTTGAAAATAAGATGCGATCCTCCCTATCATCAGGAGGGCCTGGGTTCACCCGTGACCACAGTGTGATTAAATAATAAGAATATTAAAAAGCACCTGGGGACAGGACACTCCTATCCATCTTGCTTCACAGATTTTAATTTTCTGAGGGAAACAAAAGTAGTTTCCAAGGCACTGCCACTTGTACCTCAAAATACCGTAACTGAGTCAATTTGGGCTTCTTCTGATGCCATATGTCCACAGTAGAGTTCTCTTAACTAAATTGCATTTAATATTTTCATGGTCCAAGTAAAGCCACTCAACAGTTGAATTCTTTCACCCAAATTCTCAGAAATTAAGAGAACAGCTTTTACTGTAAATGCTCCAATAAGAAGCAGATGGAGAACACTCATGGGGTCAGCAGAAAAGGGAGAATCCTTAGCTAGAATATCTGTAGTGATCTCAGACTTGCATAGCCATGGCTTGGTGTATAGGGAGTAAAATCAATCATTTGCTTGTAAGTTCACGTAGCAGTTGATAGATTCTACAGAGGGAAAGGCCACCCAGATGGTATATATTGTAAGGCAATCCTTCCCAAAACCTTAAAATCTTCATTTCTAACAGGCCCAGTTCTCAGGGTAGGCCCTCTTTGATGACCAATGGCTGTCTTCTCCAAGGCATGATGGTGGTTTCTCTAACCATTGCTTACATTCAAATTATGAATTGGGTAGGCAACTGTTACCTACCCAGTATCTATTTCTCACTTACTTCCTTACTAACACAATGCCAATTTTATTGGTTGTGGCAATTGCCCAGCTAAAAAACCTACTTTTTCTAACCTTCCTTGTAGCTAATTGTTTCCCATGTGAAACAATTCTGACCAATGAATTTGAAAGAAAATTTTTGGTTTATGCTTCCAATAAATCATTCAAAATGGGACGAAGTTGGCAGGCTTTTTCTGTTAACCTTTTCTTTTCCAGTATGTCTTATTCCTGGAATATAGATTTAATGCTGATGCAGAGTAGGAACCATCTTGTGACCATGAGCTTACAAGGACACGATGGGATGGCAGGTGCATCCCAGAACCTGTGCCAACACTGGACTCCTGAACTCACTCTAGACTTCTCATTAGAGAACCCTATACAAACCAGATAAAGAGCTAAAGAGAACCCTATACAAGCCACTGAAATTTCAGTTTTCCCTTTAATGTATCTGAACTAAATTCTTACCTGATACATACACCCTATAGCAAAAAATATGAGCAATTTACATAATGAACAGCGAACTTTGAATTTCTTCAGTTTCTTATTTTCTTTGGAAAAAGTCAAACATCTGATTTTGTATACCATAATATGTTTAAAGTAAAATTAATGATCCAGGTAGTGTTGTGGCATTTACCCTCTGGCTTCTCATAGCACCTCATGTTACTGTTGTATTCAATATGGAAAATACAACATTATAAAAAATTCCAGGAAATTTGCAGCAATATGTATCCCCTAAAAATGCAAGCAGGAGGTTAAGCTTTAGTATTCTCATAGCTAAAATGGGAATAAAATATTAAAAACATCTATCTCATGGTCAAAAGAAATAAATACGATGACATTAAATTACCTAACCCTGTGACTAGAGTGGTCTCTGCCCACATTTCTGTTGAATGAAAGACTAAAGAATAAAATAACCAAAAGAAGAAAATTCATGAATTCTCCTAAAGAGCTGAGAGATAACTTTAATACTAATGAGAAAATTTAAAGCAGAAGTGGGGCACTTTGAATCAAAATGTCTTTTTTTAAAAAAGATTTTATTTATTTAAGAGAGAGAGAGAGCACGAGTGGGGGAAGGGGCAGAGAGACAAGCAGAATCCCCACCAAGCGCAGGGCCCAACATGGGGCTTGGTCCCAGGACCCTGAGATCATGACCTGAGCCAAAGTCAGATGCTTAACTGACTGAGCCACCCAGGCATCCTCAAATCAAAGTGTCCTAAACCAGGTACACATATTAGATGAAGTAGACTGTACCAGTTGGACTTGTATTTAGCACCAGAAGCAATCTAATTTCAAAAAACCAAAATGAAGAGCAAAGTCATGTTCAGATGTATCCTCTAAATTCATGAAAGTTTAAATTGATTATATAAATCTATGCTTATCGATCCAGATTAAATATCTTTTTGACAAATAAAGCTTGAAATCCTTAGCTATCAAACAGATGGCACGTTCCATTTGTAGGGCTTCATAAGTCACCTGCTGCCAAAATACAGAGATTGGCTGTGTGTCAGACCTGGAAAAGGCATAGCATATAACTGATTTGCAAAGAAAAGTAATTTAAGATATTTTATAAATGAAGAAATTGTCATGTTTTGACTTAGATCTAGTTTCGATATGGTGGAAAACAAAAACAAAACAAAAGGCCAATGTAACAAAATATAAAGGAATATTTAAACGACATTAAAAGAGACTTGACAATGAATTTATATAGTATCTAAGGAGTCATGAAATTGTCATATGGAGAAAACATTAATTCTTCTGTATTCATTAAAGCTGCTGAAATGGAAATAGACTTTTGATTGAATATCCCTTTCTGATTAAAAGGGAGGTGGTTTAGAGGCCATGAAGTTTAATTAAAAATGGCACTGGATTGAAAGTCAAGATCACCGCTATAATCCCAGCTCAATCTTTAACATATGACCTTAACAAAGGTACTTTCTCTAGGTCTTGGTTTACTTGACAGAAAATGAAGACAGTAATATCTACAATACAGGTCTGTAATGAAGACTGAAACAGATAATATATGTAGAAGTTGTTAGCAGAGGACTTAGCTTATAGAAAATATTTCAAAAATATTCCTTTCCTTGGCCTAGGCGTTTTCATGTTGTGCATGATGGGGTACAATACAGTCAGTTTTTTAGGTATCATATACTGGGCAAATGACTTGCAGAGTATGCTCTGACCCACCAACAGCACTGGGTGGACAAAGGGAACAGAGATGGAGAGAGGGTTATAAATCTGGCTCCTGGGGAGCAGTAACCCACTGCTACTGCTAAGTGTGAAAAGGTCATGATGGATGGATTCACACTTCGTTCAGGCAAGTGTCTATATATAAAGGAGTCCCATCAAGTGAATTGGGCAGGCTGGCCAAGGATTCCAGGAAATAATCAAGGTCGAGGCTATTAGGAGTATGGTACTAGGTGATGAGTGCATTCAGAAGAGAACCGAGCTAGGGACTGAGCATCTGGTGAAAATATTGAGCAGGCTTCTAAGAGCCGGGCAGAGCATCCCAAAGGCTTTCTTTCCCGGAAGACCAGGAGCATGTCAAGCTTAAATTTATAACAGTTGGATCAAAGGTTTACATATTTTTCATTTTAATAGAGTCTACCAACTTTGACTCCTTAAGAATTTCACAAATTCACACTTCTATCAATGATTTGTCCTAAATTTGCAAGTCAAAACTGTGTTTTCCAACTTTTTTATTTTTACTGATATGACAGTGAAAACTTTGAATGTTGTGGTAGGCTGTTTGTCTGTCTAAAGATATGATAGGTTGGGTCTTAGTTTCTCCCACTTTTAATATCCTAGTGGGATACCTAGGAATTGTTGAAAAATGTTAATTTCAGGTTCACTCTGGGAGAACGAGTAGCCAAGAAAAGAAAGCATGGGCTTTGCATCCAAACACACCTGACTTCAAAAGTCATTTACACAATTACTTAGCTATGGACCTTTAGTAATTTACTTAGTTTCTCAGCTATAATTTCCTCTTTTGTAAATGGAATAATGGAATTGTGGGATTTATTGAAAATCTTATAAAGCATCTGCTATTTACTATGTATATAAATTTTTTTTAATTTAAAAAAATTTTTTAAACTTAAACTCTTTTAGAAGTATATAATTATGATTCGGTAAATGTGTAAGTATATTTGTGTTTGTGTGTTTTGTGATAAAATGCTTTTTATCCTATTTGTGCATTCTTTTGGAGTTAAGATATCTAAATTCATTAATATGGAACAAGTTATGCCCTGGACATTAGATAAGCAATGTGAAATGCATTTACTGATAATGTGTAATTAAATCAGTAAATTAGATTGTTATACCAGTAAACTTGGTTTCCCTTAGGGTTTCATAATAGGTCCTAATTCCAACTTCTTTCACAATAACTTGCCTAAACCTTTTGAAAATGCTATATGGAAACAGAATTTCTAGTGGTGACATTACACAGTCTCAACCCTTTCTCCCTTACCCTAGTGCATCACTGGATTCAAGGTTGGTAAAATATGTCTTATTCCCATTATCTATTGTTTCCCATTATGTAAGACAACTGAAAATTTGCTTTTGCTTTCATTTTCCTTCTCCATTTTTTGAGAGACTTGCCCATTTCCCACTTGCTGAGAGATTTAGCCCTAATCCTTCAAGTCGAAGTAGGGGGAAAAAAAATCCACATCCCAACTTAATGCCTGGTGTTCTACAAAGTTTGTTTAATTTCCTGGTATCCTTTGAGTCTATTTACTTCCTAGTACTTACCAAAAATCATGGTTCTTTATTTATGTGTTTATTTCCTTTTTAAAGCTCGCCTTTTCACCACTAGAATACATTTCCCATGTAGTTAGGGAACATATTGCTGTATTCACCACCATATACCAATTTCAAAAATTGTATTCAGCCTGTAGTAGTTATTAAAATGTATTTATTGAATGAATAAGTACATTCCCATACCTTCAGAAATCTTTTTGCCCCTCTTAGGAATAAATTACTTACCATATCATGAATGGTTTAGTTCAAAGTCCTTCTACATGGTCTTCCTTTTTCTTTTTAAAATGAATTTTCCTAAAACCCAGCAAATTTTATTTCTTCTCTGGGCCTATATGATTCCCTGTTTCATTTTTCCATGTTAGATAATTTCCACATTAATTAAAAAGCAACAAAACAAAATATTTTTGGTCTCAAAAGCATGAGTGTATAATACTTTTATTTTTGCACTATAGCTATTGGTAAAAATACAAAGGAATGTTTCAGTTCAATAGGTTTCTCTGACTGCCTGGTAAATGCAATCATTATTTTTGGCATTCTCTGATGCATACAGAGAGAACAGAGCTTAAAAGCCTATCTTTAAAAACTCATTGTCTGATAGGATATAAAAATCAGTATGACAACTGTCAATTCTCCATAGACCAAGAAAAAATTCTGCTAATCCAGCAAAACTAAGTTAATCAGACCTATTGCAATAAAGGGAAAATAAAACATTGACAGTGTCTTTGTGGCACTTCAGAAGGGGAAAATCTGGGAAGTGGGTAATATTTGTAGAATATCAGGCTATGAAAGGAGAAATTTTAAGTTGAGTCTTGCCAGGAGGGGAACTGGTTGGGATTGGGCAGAGATTATGCCATAATTGCTTTGTATTATCATGAACAGAGGAGTGAGGGTATTGAAGAGGGTACGATGAGTAAGCCATTAGTCTTGGTAAGTAAGCTATTCTTGTTTGCTCATTGCCCTATCTTCCAGAAGCGAGTATTTCCCAGAGCAAGTACCTAAACTAACTTTGCTTATTCTCAATATTATTTATTTATTATTTTTTACCTGTATTAATCTTTTTTGTTCATTTTTTAATTTAAATTCAATTAACATATAATATTGGTTTCTGAGGTAGAGGTCAGTAATTCATCAATCTTAAACAACAGCAAGTGCTCATTACATCTCATGCCCTCCTCAATGTCCATCACCCAGTTACCGTATCCCCCCACCTTCCTTCCTTCTAGTAACCCTCAGTTTGTTTCCTATGCTTAAGAGTCTCTTATGGTTTGTTTCCCTTTCTGATTTCATCTTGTTTTATTTTTTTGCTCTCTTCCCCTATGATCATTTCAACATATGTGTTGGGTGCCTCAAATTTTTCTTTACTCTGCACATGTCTGTGAATGACTGAAAATTATCTTGAGTATTAATTTGGAAGTCTACCAATAAATTTAGCAAGTAGTCAATGTCACAAAAACAGAATCCATGAATAATGAGGATGAACAATATGTTAGTGTGTTAAATAGTATGCTCCATTTCTCCTGGGCTCTTATCAGTTTTCCTCATTTTTTTCTTTCTGCTCTTAGATTGTATGATATTTATTAGTCTAACTTCATGTTTAATCATTTGTTCTTCTCTCCGTTCCCATATACTCTTGAGCTTCTCTAGCACATTTTTAAATTGGTTATTTTTATCTTTTCGCATTATTTTTTTCCTACAGAACTCCTCGCATCACTATTCTAGAAGTACTTCTGAGCTGGTATTATTTTGTACAGATGTTATGACTACTTATAGCATCCTTATATTTAAATACTTCTATCTCTTTCAAAAACTTTTACTATAACACAGCATACATCATCATTTGTAATCTATTGTGATCACTTCATTTTGGGGGACCATCTCTTCTAAGAGTTCCAGTTGGGAACTGGACATGTCTTTTCTGCTTTCTTATTTCCATCCTTAATTGAGGTTTTGACCATAGTGTTGGCAGGTAATAAATGTGGGCATAATCAGAGAATAGAGAACCAGGCCAGTCTCTTAATTTCTGGCCCTATTTTCCTTTTTTTTTTTTTTAAAGATTTTATTTATTTATTTGACAGAGAGATTACAAGTAGGCAGAGAGGCAGGCAGAGAGAGAGAGGAGGAAGCAGGCTCCCTGCCAAGCAGAGAGCCCGATGCGGGCCTCGATCCCAGGACCCTGAGATCATGACCTGAGCTGAAGGCAGCGGCTTTAACCCACTGAGCCACCCAGGCGCCCCTGGCCCTATTTTCCAGTCCTCTCCAAGCTCATTGCTATAGTCTAGGAAATGTTCCTGTCTCTCTCTTCGCTTTGGGATGGGAAAACAGCTCTCATGTCATCAACCTTTGTCTTCTCTACTATGTCTTGGTTTTGTTCTGTTTTTAAATAAAACAAGACCTGGGCCTTAAATCCACAATGAATTGCTCTCTCAAAAATCATAAATGTTTTTATTTTCAATAAATTGTCTTTTCAGTGTTTTTAGTCACCAAAACAAAGAATGTGGTTGTTTATTCCTGCCTACCCTTAAGGGCAGGGCATAATGGACAACTGCCACCCAGGCCCAACCATTGGGAGTAGGGAGGGCAATGGGTACAAGGAAATTTGAACAAAGACATGTCAAGTAACATCTCAAAATATTATCTTATTACTCTAGAATTATTCAGAAAATCATATGATCTTTTTATGTGGGGGAGGATGACTGTGGGATGGTAGGGTGGAGAGAGGGCGGCTGCCGGTAAAAGCTCGTGGTTCCTTTTTTCTGTAAAAACAAGATGTAATTTAGATGAGAATGAAGAATGAAGGAATGAGCTACTTTACTTTCATATGTTTCCTTCTGAAGTCATGATTTGTACAACCTGTTTTTCCATAGCTCCTTTCAGAGTTTCCATTCTTGGATGAAGAGTCCAGAGTTTCCTCAACGTCTCTGACATGCCATGTTCATCTTTTGTGCATTTATAGAATGCTGTGGTTTTGCCTTGTTTGCATGGGTTTCAGTTGAACGTTGTCATTCCTGGCCTTTTCAAGGAGCTCTACTTGATTGCTTCATGCCTTGTTTTTTAGTATATCTGAAACTTAGCACCACCAGAGCCAAAAAGGGCAGCTTTCCACTGCAAAAGAAGCTAAGAACTCACTATAAACTATTTTTATTTATTAGAAAATGAAAGAGAATATTTTCCAAAAAGGTAAAATGAGAATGTGCCCAAATTGTTAATCATCTCTTTCCCAGATCAGAGTACCCATGAGTCCAAAAACCAGGAGGAAAGCTTGAGGGAATCTAGTCTGGGAAGATAATATTTCCATGTCTTCATTGATTAGTTTCTCCTGAAATTTCCAACTTCTTTTTTTAACTTAGTCAGTTTTTTCCTCTGCTCAGTGAATCAAGGAAGGGACAATAGAAACTGGGGTCAAATGTGTCGTCTCTTCTTAACTTACGATTTTCAAAAACCTGGATTCTTGTTGAAATAGAAAGGGCTCAAGGCATAGACAGAATATTTTGGATAATACTTTAGTAAGAGGAAAACATTCTTGCTGCCTGCTGGGAAAAAGGAGAGATAGAAAAGAATTCAGCAATAAGACTGCTCAAACTTGAACTACCACACTCAATTTCTAGCCAATAGGAAAAGGTCTTCTTTTTCTGTTAAGTTCTACATACAGCACTTCCTTACATCTCATTGACCTAAGCAACAAATAGCCATGCCTAACTGGAAAAAAGGCTAGGGAATACCGTGTTTAGCTGGGTGGCACTATCTGGTTGTTAAAAATTGGGTTTCTTATTAAGAAGTTGTCTTTATATGTACCTCTCTCCTCTTTGATATTCTTTCCTAGGAACTCTAGCCATCTTCCCCCAGACTCTCAACACTAACTTTTCAACTCAGGGAATTTCCTGGGTTTCCCCTCCATAAGTTACAACCTGGATTCTCCCTCAAGTCAGTAGGCCATGGAAATTTTAGGGCTCACTTTGTTTGTTTCTCATCTTAAAGGATCACTTCCTGGGGCTCCTGGGTGGCTCAGTTGTTAAGCATCTGCCTTCAGCTCAGGTCGTGATCCCACCGTCCTGGAATGGAGACCCACATCAGGCTCCCTGCTCAGTGGAGAGCCTGCTTCTCCCTTTCCCACTCCCCCTACTTGTGTTCCCTCTCTCTGTGTCTCTCTCTCAAATAAATAAATAAATCTAAAAAAAAAAATCACTTCCCTTCATTGCTTGATGCTTAGTATCTCAAAAAGCTTTGTCTCATATGTTTCATTTCCTTTTATTGTTGGTTTGTTTCAGGTGGGAAAGGTTAATCAGGTCCCTGTTATTTTTGTCTTGGCCGAGAGTGAAAGTTTCCTACCCTATTCACTCCCTCCCTCCATTTATTATTGTATTCCATATCTTTCATCGACACAGTGCTTTGCAAATTATTTTTATATTCTTTTCCCCCCCTTTTTTTAAATTTTATTTTTATTCTTTGCCCAAGGGGTACAGGTCTGTGAATCATCAGGCTTACATCTTTCACAGCATTCACCAAAGCACAAACACTCCCCAATGTCCATAACCCATCCACCCATCCCTACCTTCCCACCCCCCAGTAACCCTCAGTTTGTTTTGTGAGATTAGGAGTCTCTTATGGTTTGTCTTCTTTGCAGTTTGCTAGGATGTTAAGTGAAATTGGCATATACACATTACTCCCTGCAAGAGTCAAAAGTGCTTTTGAATAGTCTCATCTCTAGTTATGTCTCCCTACCCACACACTTTCAACCTGGAGGAGATGGGGATTAGTTCAAGAGGAGAATGTATCTGGAGTGAAAGAGTGTGAACTTAGAAAAGCAGTAAGCAATATCCCGAGTGAGACTGTGTTGTAGAAAGGTCAAGGTATATGATGAACAGATTAGATTGGAGAACTCACTGGATAACACTCCTGTAGACTTTTGTCTGATTCAAATTTGCACAATTTTTTGTAACAACCAAATTTACGGGGTTGGTCGTCAGATTACTCATATTGAGTTTTAGTTCTGGCATAAATATTTTCAAGGTAGGTAATCTCTCATCCCCAAACCTGTTTCCTTTTTTTGTATATGAGAGGGAATAAACTACTTGATTTTTTCCATACTGAATTTCTGTGTCTTTGTGAATGTTTTTCTGAAAGTGGGTAACCACATTAAAGTTTCTACAGATGTCAGAAGGCCCTTTTATTCCTGAGCTTTCCCCTTTCCTAATTCTTGCAATTCTTGCTTACACTCAATTTTCTTTTTTTTTTTAAAGATTTATTTATTTATTTATTTGACAGAGAGAGAGAGAGAGAGAGAGAGAGAGAGAGGAACACAAGCAGGGGGATTGGGAGAGGGAGAAGCAGGCTCTCCACTGAGCAGGGAGGCCGATGCAGGGCTTGATCCCAGGACCCCGGGATCATGACCTGAGCCGAAGGCAGACACTTAATGACTAAGCCACCCAGGCACCCCTACACTCAATTTTCTGTATAAAACTTTCATTGTTGTGTAATCTGGAAAATTAAAAGAACTACATTTTAGTGAGTATTGGGTTTGTTGCACTTTCTCCCCTCCTACAACTCAATTTTTTTTGCTAATAACAACAACAACAACAGAAAAAGTGTCATATAATAGAATTAGTGCCCACAATTGAAATGCAAAAGATTTCAGGATATAAACTGAGTTGAATATAAAGACTCAGTATTTTTCATTGATAAACCATTCTTTATAAAATTGGGGGGCCTGATGTGCCTGAGTTTCAATCTTAAGGGTGCACAATAGTTTTGTAGATATGAATTCTATTACTGCTATACTGTTTCTAATACATTTTACAGAAGCAAAATGTCTTTGTACCACTAAACAACATCTACTTGCAAGTAAAGAGGGAACAAAAGCTCATAAAACTGCAATAAAATATTTATTTGTCTTCAGCAATAGGATTAATTTTATCACTGTAGATTTATGACCCCAGAAATTCTTTGCTGGATATTTAATATATCAAAATAGCAGAACAAGGAACTTATATTAAGAAATGTGTTGTGAAACTTGTGATTTACCAGAGAGAACAGATTTCTTTTTTTTTCATAAGACTTAATAAAACAGCAGCAAAATTGAATTAGTTTGGCATAAAGTTTAATTGCCTGACAAAAAAATTTGATACTGCTATTGCATTACTGTTTATGTACAACATATATTGGACTTGTTGATCGTCCTCCTACCCTCACACTGGAGGAGCTAATGATGGCACTAGGATTGCAGTGTCAGTGTCTGGGAATCTTCCTTTTGATTGCTTCTTCCTATCATAAAGGAGGAAAAGTTCACTGTAATGACCTTTCCAAAAGGGAAAACAGGGCTTTATAGATTGCTGCCTCCCCTAATGCAATTCCTTTGTCGAATACCTATCTCTTCAGGAATTCCAGAGCTCTTCAGTGCTATAGTACCTTGAGATAGTGTGCTTTAGTGACATTCAGTTTATGCATCTGGGAGGGTTTTTTTTTGTTTTGTTTTGTTTTTTTAAATGACGGAAATAGCCTGATAGCAGAAAGTCCAAGTAAAAGAACATAGTAAATCTACAACCTTCAAATTTTCTCTATTTTGAATCATGGCTATAGTATTAGAATTACTCCTTTTATGCTCACATTTTTTAAAAAATATTTTGAGCTCCTACAAGAATTAGGTACACACTTAGGAAAAAACACAGTCTCTTGAGATTGTAATGTGGGAGCTAGACATCTTCATGTTCAAAAATGATAGAGGAATATGGTCTGGCAGAGGCAGAAGAACTTCAGTCCCCATAATTCAGCTAGCACGTAAATTTGACAATAGAGCCACTAAATCGATGATGTGGCCATAGAGTTTACAACCAGAAACCATCACAGTTCTTATCCATAAAGCTTATAACAGCTAACCTTCTCAGGAATTGCTTTGTGAATTTCCAATCAGATGGGCCATCCCTAGAGGGTGGCTGAGTCTGGATCACTGTCATAGCAAGTAATTAAGTAAAAATATATATCATAGAGGGGGAAAAGCCAACAGTTTCCTTTAAGTTTGATTTGAATGAAAAGAAAAAAAACTGGATTTTATCTTTTCTATCCTAGTGATTCCTGGGTTCTTGATAATTCATGTTTTAAAGAATGCCATAAAGAAAACCATTTGCTTTCCTTCACACATCTGATTTCCTCTTTTGTCCCACTGCATGCTCTTTGGTAATAGGAACACAGGCAAATCGTTGGAGTGTACCTGATGGAGGCCAGCATTTTCAAGATTTGGGGTAAGTTTTTTTTTTTTTTAATTTTATTTTTTTATTTGCCCAAGGGGTACAGGTCTGTGAATCATCAGGCTTACATCTTTCACAGC
>LNAC01001905.1:40098-60369 GCA_002007465.1 Ailurus styani
GTCTTTCTCTGATTGACTTATTTCGCTCAGCATAATACCCTCCAGTTCCATCCATGTTGGTAAGTTTTTTTAAATGTTCAGTGCTCTTATTTCTACCCTTGTCCCTGGTTATTAATTTTCTCTCTAGAGAATATGTTAATGATAACACAAAGTATAAACTTGACTCAGTAACAACTAGCAATTAGGCTTTTGTACATAAACCTTGCTGTGAATGATTCATCAAAAACTAATGATGAGATTTTTGTTTGGGAAATTCGAGTCAGAAGTTAAAAAGAAGATGAAGTCCATAAAACCTGCATGACTTTATGGTCAAAAAGGAGATTATTGGGGTCCCTGGGTTCCTCAGTTGGTTAGGTGTCTGCCTTCAGCTCAGATCATGATCCCAGAGTGCTGGGATCGAGTCCCACTACGGACTCCCTGCTCCTCACCTGGCTCAGGCTCTCTCTTTCTCTCTCTCTCTCGATCTCTCTATCAAATAAATATATAAAATACTTTAAAAAAGAGAGAGAGATTATCAATTAGATTCAAGGTAACATGTTTACATGAGTGCTCTTGTCTATTTCTCTCCTCAGATCTTGATTAAAATGACCAAGAAGTTTAATGATAGGGAAATAAATTTAATAATTGGGAAAAACTCACATCAATATCTCTTACTGAGAGAAAAGATTATAAAACTGTACCATATAAAAAGGAAAATAAGATGGGGAAGGAGACAAATCATAAGAGACTCCTAATCTCACAAAACAAACTGAGTGTTACTGGGGGGTGGGAGGGTAGGGATAGGGTGGATGGGTTATGGACATTGGGGAGGGTTTGTGCTATGGTGAATGCTGTGAAAGATGTAAGCCTGATGATTCACAGACCTGTACCCCTTGGGGAAAGAATAAAAATAAAATAAATAAATAAATAAATAAATAAAAGGAAAATAATATATATATATATATTAAGATTTTATTTATTTATTTGACAGAGAGAGAGAGAGATAGATCACAAGTAGGCAGAGAGGCAGGCAGAGAGAGAGGAGGAAGCAGGCTCCCTGGTGAGTGGAGAGCCTGATGTGGGGCTCGATTCTAGGACCCTGAGATCATGACCTGAGCCGAAGGCAGAGGCTTTAACTCACTGAGCCACCCAGGCACCCCTTATATATTTTTAAAAAATATTCACTAAAGTTAAAAGCAAAAGCTATAAAGCACTCATTAAAATGAAAAAAAAAAGGTAGAGGTGGCAACATTAATGCCCAACAAGGTAGAATTCAATGCCAAACATATTAACTGCATCCATAATACTGCATTATGGATGAAGGGCACAATATTCAAAGAAAACATAAAAACCTGTGTCCCTTGCATAAAAATAACCAACGTTAAAATATGTAAGATATTCAAAATATTCAGTTGGTAGAAATCCAAAAGAAGTTGAAAGGAATACAGTACTAATGGAAGACAAATACAGTTTGTATCAGTAACACACAAAAATAAATTAATAAACCGTATCCTACAGAGATTAGCCTTTCTTTCCCAACACTCATTAAATTCTTGCAAAAATCTGGTTTTGTATTAAACTAAACGGAGGCTCCAAAACCTTGCAAAGTGCTGCCTTTTTAGTGGATACATTCTCTGATTATAATACAAGAAGAAAATAATAGCAAAAGAAAATGAATAATACTCAATAGCTTGACTGTCTTCTGAGTTTTGCAGGATTATGTGATGACTCTATTTCTATGAGTATTTCTTTGGACATTCTTTCAGAGAATTTCTTAATATAAAACCATTCTCTGTGGCTATCCCACTGGCATCTTTTTGTACTTTTATAGGTAGTTAATAACATCTACATTGTAATTCTTTTTGGCCACTCTGTATCCAAATAGCTCTGGCTCTGGAAATGAGTTACATCCCTGAGCCTGTCACATGCTCATTGAATAGCATGTAACATTGCCAATTCTAAAATGCCACTAAATTGTGTTTATTTTTATGCATGTCCCTATTTTCAAAACCTTTTTTATTTTCTAACATTTGAAAGTTAAACTGACAACTTTTCTGAATAATTCTTATACCAAGAGAATATATACATGTAAATTATATAATATGTAGGACAATGTCAGCAGTAAGACCTTGACATACCAAAATTTATGAGTGATTTCCAAAATTACACTCAAGAGGAAAATAAGTATCTCTATATGTTTTAAATACTAAAGAAAAAATTTGAAATTTTTAAAATTTTATTTAATTAATTTTAAAAATTTTAAATTTTATTTAAGAAGTTACAAAAAGATTATCTAAAGTAAAGCAGGGGTTGGCAAACTGTAGCCAGGGGGCCAGTTTCAGCCCCACATCAGTCATGGTAAATAAGGTGTTACTGGCATATACCCATGTCCGTTCATTTATGAATTGTCTATGGCTCCTTTTGAGCTTCAAGGACAGAGCTGAATAGTTGCGACAGAGGCCATTTGTCCTGCAAAGCCATATAGCCCTTTACTATATAGTCTTTACAGAAAAAGTTTGCTGGTCCTTAATCTAAAGTGTTAAGAAGAAAAAGGATTGTTAAATATAAAACTATAATAATTTGGGTAGCAGAAAAGACTATGATTGGAAGACATATCAGTTGTTGTTTTAGCATGTAGAAAATTGTGCAATGTTATAAAACTTATTTTGTCAGCATTGTCTCAAACTAAAATACTGGGTAAAAAGTATGATAAAAAATACAGATTTTTTTGGACACAGGTGGAAAATTCTAAGAAAATTTTGGTTAATCTAACTCAATAGTATATTTAACTATTAATAACTTTCAGCCAAGTTAGGATTTATTCCAGGAATGTATAAATTATTTACTATAAGTAACTATGTTAATATTCCTAATCACATCACATAGCTCAAACTATATATTAATCTCAACAGGTACAGAAAAACAGTTGGTGTTTTTTATGATAGAAAAATATTACTCCAGAAATAGGAAGGTACATCCTTATATGACAGCAACACCCAGTATTCTTTTCACAGCTGAAAACATCAGAGATAATCTCATAAATATCATTAGTATAAAAATGCCTTTTATTTTCATAACTATTTAAAGAAAAAAGTTTATAAAAGCTATAGCTAGTAGAATAGGATATGAAAAATTAAAAGAAGGAAAATAGGAAGTTATTATTTTCTGATTATTTGACTATATTTCTTGAAAACAAGCTAAATTGGAAAATTAAAATTAATACATTAATGTGATCTGATCTTTGGACCCAAATCAAGTTTCTTCAATTGGCAGTGTTGCATTTACTTATCATGTCTCTTTATTTATCTTCAGTCTGGAGTAGTACCTCATTCTTTCTTTGTATTTCATATCATGACACTTCTGAAAATTACAGACCACTTATTGTACAGAATATCTCTTAATTTGGGAGTGTTTGGTGTTTTCTTAATTTGAGAGTGTCTGGTGTTTCCATATTACATTCAAGTTATGCATCTCTGGCTGGTCCAGGTTCCTTAGGTGCCCTCCTTACTGATAGGTTACTGCTATTCCCAGTTTCTTTCTCTTTGTGGAAAGGACTGCAGAGATTTTTAGGTGTGTATTCACACGCATCACTACATATCTATCTATCTATCTATCTATCTATCTATCTATCTATCTATCTACCAATCATCTAGCTACCTATCATCTATTCTGTCTATCTGCAAACAATGAGCACATACTGACATCCCCAGGCAATCCACCACTGCAGAATTCATACGAGTTTCTCCCATTCTATATTTGTAGCTCTATTCTCCAATAAGGAGATGACTGACCCCCATGACCCTTAATTTGCTGATGTGATTAGTCTCCCTGTATCAAACAAATCTCCCATTGCAGCTGCCATCCCCTCCCCTGCAGATCCCTCTTCACCCCACCAGGGCTCTAACACTCTATACCTGGCCATTACCCTCCTTAGCTCACCTGTACTCTAATGCCCCACACAGGGATATACTATCCTGCAAAATCCTTCTTTATCCAGCCTGGGTTTCAACACCCCATGGCAGGCAGCCAACCTACACAATTACCTCCTCCTCCTTATCCCAGTGGCACTCTGCCTGACTGTAGCAGGTTGTCCTTTCACAGAAAGCCTCCATACCCAGCTTAGGCTCTGCCACCCTGCTCTGAAAAGACCTTTTTTATACATTTGTCCTTCTCATTCCTTTTGGGTTTGAATATCCTGCGTGGGCCACTGGAGTCTCTTCCTCACATCCCCCACATCATAGCAGATGCCTGCCTTTCTTGAGCCCATCAGTATGTTTAAAGTTGTGTTGTTCAAAAAGGGCATGGAAAGGAAGAGGAAGATGTCACCATGTTCTTGAGAAAGGAGAGAATCAAATAAATGAAAAAAAAAACAATCTCACTTTTCAATAATTTTAAGATCTTAATTTCACAGAAGAGTTATAATCTAAAATACAAAAAAAAGTGAGCATTTTCCTTACATTAGGGTTTTAAGGTGTAAAACCAAAGAACATACATTCAAAATCATGGCAAATAAAAACAAGGAGAGTATATTGTAAATAATATTATAATAAATACTGCATAAAATTATTATTATAATTATCTAATGCATTCTTACAAAACAATAAAAAATACCTTAATGGCAAAAAAGGCATACATTATGAATGGAAATTCACTCATTAAAAAATACAAACTACCAATAATGATGAAAGAAATGTTCAAGCTCTCTAGCAAAAAAATTTTAAAAATAATAGTAGTAATAGATCATTTTTCCTTTCAAAATGACATATTGAAATGAGAAACAATTAGAATGGTTGGCAAATATAGATAGTCTAATGCACTGCTTGACAACATGTAAATTGAAAAAATATTTCTGAAGGAAAAATTTGTATCAAATATATTAAAAATATACATAACCTTTGAACTAATAGCTATACTTCTAGGAGTTAACCTTAGCAAGTAATCAGATGTGGACAAAGATTTATGATGTGTTTATTTCAATATTATTTAATATGGGGATAAATATACTATATACATGATATGTAAATTTAGTACAGGAATTTTTTTTAAATGCCTTTGGTCTACAATAAGGAATTGGTTAAATGAACTAGGCCATATAAACAGATGTAGTATTAAATAATAAAATAATCCTTGGAAAAAAATGAAAAATGAAGAAAAGGAAAAAATAATTCTTGAAAATCATAAAATTACTTTATTACATGAAGAAAGTACAAGATGGTCAATAAAATATGTGATTCTTTTTTCTTCTAAAGATTTTATTTTTAAGTTATCTCTTCACCCAATGTGGGGCTCAAACTTACAATTCCAAAATCAAGAGTCACATGCTCTACTGACTGAGCAACCAGGTACCCTAGAATCTGAGATGCTATGCGTATATGTGCATTTGTGTATTTTGTGTTTGTGTGTATGCACCTGGATCTCCATGTTGATGTGGGTATATTTAGAAGAAAATACAACAACATGTTAACTATGGTTTGCTTCTGGTTTACTTCTATTCCTTTCTTTATCAGATTTTCTACCATGAACACAGATAACTACTGTATTAATTTCCTATTGCTGCTTAAATTGCTACAAACTTGGTGACTTCACACTAAATATATTCTCTTACAGTGGAGGTCAAAAGTCCAGTATTGGTTTCATTGGCTAAAGCCAAGGTATCAGTAGGGTTCCAGTTCCACCTGTATTGCTTGGTTTGTGTCTATTTATATTCTTCTGTCTCTAAAGAACACCACTCTACCTCTGCCTCCATCCCCACATCACCTTCTCTGACTCTCTGACCCTTCTTTTGGATGATGGAAGGATGATTACATCATTCTGGATTATCCAGTCCCGGGGATAATCCAGGTTTATCTTCCTATCTGAAAATCCTTAGTGCAACCAGATCTGCAAAGTTTCTTTTGTCAAAAAAAGTGGCATTCCTAGGTTCCTGGGATTAGGAGAGAATACTGATATATTTGAGGGCCACTCTTCAGCGTACCTCAACTATTTCTCCTGTTAAATTATTTAATACTGGAGAGATATATGCTTCACTCCAGCAATCCTTGAGGATGAAATGATTTTTTTAAATGTTATGGAACATAATATATATTACTAGAAGATGCAGGAGAAAAGGAAAAGATATATTCTGAGGAAATCGATGTATATTTTGGAATTCAAAAGGGGTGATTTATAAGAACTAAGGACATAAATAGGCACTTATGACTGAGGAGAGAGTTTTAGGAATTCCAACAAGTATGTTCTGAAATAACCACTGCCCCCAAGAAGAAAATCATGGGGTCTGTAACTAGTATCTTCCATAGGCTGACCACATTGATACTTATAGAACCTCTGATGATATTTTTTATTCAATAATGTATGTTACTGAATCAGCAGAATGATTCCTGAAACAGATATTGAAAACTTACCATATGGCCAGTAACTAGACTAAATGTATAAAGACATTCCCCACTGAAAAATATCAGAATACATTGTTTGCTAGCAGAAATTTATATATAGCAGTGTCCACAGCAACATTATACATAACCACAAGAAACCGGAAACAATCTCACTGCACAACATTAGAAGAATTCACAAAAAATTACACCTTATCATTATTTAGTGGGCTGTTGTAGAGCCCTAAAATCACAAATGTTATTATGTTATTCATTGCATCAGGGAACTGTATTACAGTATTAAGGAAGCATGCTAGTATTAAGGTGCCAAAATACATGTATTATGATCTCAAACATGTTAAAAAATAAAAAGAAGCTAGAGGGAATAGAAACAGTATTAAAATATGTATGGTAGATCCTTAGGATGGTGGAGTTGTGTGACTATTTTTGGAGTTTTCAATTCTGCCATTGTATATACTATATTTTTATAATCAGAAAGGGAAAAACAATAAAAAGTATTGAATCAGCTTCCCGTAAATATTGATTCAGTTATTGGGCTAAGGGAAGTTATACTACCTGGGAAGGTTTCATTTCTCCACTGTGCGTGAGTCCACAGGAGAAAAAAAACATGCCATCCTTTCCGTTTAGGGGCCCTGGGCAGGAGGGTGTGCCATTAAATCCACTGAGTAGAGATGAGGATCATTACCTGCTAGGTGACCGAAAAAGGGTGGCGACCCAGCAATTCTGGTTGTATTCTACTTTACAAACATTAAAAGAAATCCATCCTCATCTCCCCAGTGGGAAATACAGCCCTGAAAATAAGGGTTAGATCTAAAGAGAGATATATACAAAAGATACTATCAAACAACAGAAAATAAAAGAACTATGTGTTACAAGTTCTTTAGTCTAAAAAGTCTAAAAAGATACAGTGTAACACAGTATGTTTCCCTCATCTGTAGTCTGATATTTATGGGGGTCGTCAATGCTTGCCATAAACAGTACATGCAAAGCTCACTCTTTTTTCTTTACTGAGCTTTCATTAAAAATTGGTATAGTAATTCATTGTGCATTCACTTGTTTTTAGTCCTTTTTGGATTGAGCAAGACAACAATCCTTGGTGCTTGAGAATTCACAATAAAAATTTCAAAACCTCAAGCTATATCTGCTTATTCACAATTAAATGAATCAGGCTTTTAATCCTTTAATCTACTCTAGAAACTCAATAATTAAGCTAGAACAGGGATTGTTCCATCTGATTCAAAACATTTTCAGGTCAGAGTCTCAGAAGAGACATTTTTCACATGTTTATTTGCTCTAATTCGCATAATTGGTATGTTAAAATGAACAAATTAGAAACAAGCAACCAGAGGGTGCTGGATTAGCAGGAGTCTTAAAAGCTTTGCAGCTTCTTCATATAATTATTGAGGAGGCATGTTTAATTAGTATAACACACATTAGTAACAATTACACATAGTCAAGGTCAGGAAATTAACCCTTTTGCGATTTAAAGTTGGCATTTTAATTTTATAGTACTCTCGGCACAGCAAAAATGTTCATTTATTTCAATGTAGTATTCTGATTCTGTTATAACATTAAAATCACTCTTTTTGATATCATTGTAATGTACTAGTTTACAGGTAGGAAGATGAGATTTTAGTTTCTAGAGATATCTCTATAAGACTCTCATAAATGTGAAAGTTCAGTACTCAAAGGAATGAGGATGCACGTACAATTTCAAGTGACTGTGCTTTGCTAGTTGGACTCTTTCTGAGCCGAGTGAAAAATAGAATGGAAAGACTTACATAGTTGCTCCATTTCCTAATCCCACATCTTGTACCTCAACTGAAAGGGGTTAAGAGCCCATTAAATTCTCTTCTTGGTCCATAAGCTTCTTTTCAGTACCTTTCCCAGGTTGCAAAGAAAATTTCCTGAAGGTTAGCCATTAAAGATTACTGTACTCCTGAAAATCCTTGACTTATGTCTTGAAACATGGGGTCATTTTAATTATCTATGGATGAAAGACAGTGGTTTGACTTTAACTGACTTTAGGTGTCTCTTATGATGTATAACATCGTAAGGTTTAGAAATACTGACTCGTTCATTACAGTGTGAGAAATGCTGCATTTTCTCAGCTTTTAGTTTTTATTTCTACTCTGTGTAGTTGATGGCTATGGATGCATCAATTCTAATCTCTATGGACAAAGAAATGAGAATAAAAAACAAACACAAATTTGAAAAGCAGGCTTATGGATATTATCCTTATAGTTTTCATAATGAAGGGACCTTCTCTTTAATTAAAAATGTCAAAATTCTTCTCAATAATCATTATAAAAACCAGAGGATAAAGAAAGTGGTGGAGGTCAAAAGTACTTTATGATCATTTGTGTGTATGCAGTCTTTCATACTGAATGGTGACATCTGATTTATGATCTCAAATTTTTTTTAAAGATTTTATTTATTTATTTGAGAGTGGCAGAGAGAGCACACAAGCAGGGTGAGGGGCACAGGGAGAAGGAGAAGCAGGCTCCCTAATGAGCGGGAAGCCAGATATGGGGCTCAGTCCCAGGACCCTGAGATCATGACCTGAGCTGAAGGCAGACCCTTAACCAACTGAGCCACCCAGGCATCTCAATCTCAAACTTTTTTAAAAGATAATATTCAGATGCAAGAGAGATTGCCACCCTATTGACTATACATTTCTATTAATTGCATATGTAATATATTTAGTAAGGGTGAAATTTTTATTTATTACTCAGCTGTCCCATGTTCCTTGTGATTAATACTTGGTCTTTTCTATAGAAGGTGAAAATAAGAAGTAAAATGCAAGATGCATTGTATAGAAGGATATGAACCAGAGAAGCCTTTCTCACATCTGAGGCTGGATTCTGTCATTGGGATGAATTTACCAAAGCCCAGGGTCTTTCCTTCAGATCTGAGTCTTGGAAATATGAAGTTTTTAGGAGGCTGACTATAATTTCTATTCTCAGGGAAAGACTCACATTAAACTAGAAAATATGAATAATGCATGAAAACAGAATGTCAAGTAAGGAATGTAATGATAAATTAAAAATAAAGAAATTACAATATCCCATACCTCTTTAAACTGTACTTCCTCCCCCTTTAGTCTGGCTTAATCTGGAGGTCAAAAGTAATCAAGATTTGTGAGCTTTTCTGTATGTATATTAAACCTCAACAAGATTTACAAAAACAAGAGCATGAAATCAGGAAAGAGCAAATCTGATGTTTAATGACAGCATACTAATATAAACTGTAACCTAGCCATTCATTCACTCAACGAATTTTCTTTTGCATATGGAGATTAGGTTCCAGGCTCTGTGCTGGTGTCCAGAGTAGCCTATAGATAGCCACATGGATATCATCTTTCAGGAACATATGGTGTAGAAGCAAAATCAATGACAAAAAATATGACTTTTCAAATGATTAAGGTAAAATAAACTGGGAGCTAAGATGGAAAATAATGTCCATTTGGGTATCTGCTTATGAGTTCAGTGAAATTTTCAATGAGGAGATAGCATCCAGTCAGGGCAAGAAAGATATAAAGCAGAAAGCCATGTGAAAAGGAAGTGATAATCATTCCAGGCCAGGAAATAAACCTAGAAGAGGTTTTGTGGCTACGGGATGTCTTGTGTGAGCTAGAGAGCGGTCTGTGATTCAAAGTAAATTTCATTTCCCTTTTATAAATCTATGACTCCTCCTCCCTACCTCCTGATCACGGAAGTGAACCTATCTCTATAGTTCCCCCTTAGTTTCATGACAGTCCCCCTTACGTGTGCCCAGGAACAATTCTACTAACTTTCTTTCATTCGGCTGCCACAATGCCACAGCCAGAGTTAGTAGAAAAAAAATGGTGAGATCACTCCACTGGGGTTGGCTACCTCTCTCCAGTGACTGTGGTTATAACCTCAGATCATAGCCACTAGGGAGGGGATCCTTTGCCGTGCTTGGCTCCACACCTGGGGTACAGGCTTTTTTATTGCTCCACCTCAGTGCCGCTGAGACTGGATTGATTAGTCCATTTGAATGTGGCTTTGCTGAAGCTTAGGGATAATGGAAGAGATTTCAAACTATAACATAACTTAAGATCACCCTGGGACCTCTTACGAGACGAATTATTGGCCTGGATCCCAGCCTGTCTATGTTCGTCAAGGGACAGTTCACCACTCAATACCAGATCTGCTGTAGAACCTTCAAAGTCTTGAGGTTCAAGCCAAATTCCCTCCTAGCTCCAGACGGGGAACAAATGGTGTCCCCACTCATAACCTCAGGCCTAGTTCCGCAACTCTTAATTCTCTATTCTAGGATTAATCTCCTGTCAGGATGATTAATAGCAGAAACATCTATTCAACAGAGATGTGGTCTAGCTTGATTGTCCTTATTAAGCCAGATAATCACAGAATAATCTTACACCTTTAATACAGTTCCCAAAGCCTGTAGTTTTCAGGATTGTCAATTCTCATCTTTTATGCATTGATAACCAAAATGATGTGGCCAGAAAGAGGAGAAAATTTGTATCCACGGACTAATTTAACTCTCACCTGGCCGGTGCTTTGATGTGCACTGCCAACTTTTACCTCTGGGTACACCACTCTTTCAACAGTTTTATAGGTGACTAACTCTTGATTTTCTAGTGCCATCTTCTTTCTTCATACAGGTGACTAACTCTTGATTTTCTAGTGCCATCTTCTTTCTTCATACATATTGCTAAAATAACTTCACTGATTAATCAGTTACAGTCAAAATGTACAGCACTGAGAGTCATTCTTTCACATTTAGGTAACTAATGTTACCTAAATCTCTAATCCATTTTTAAAATTTATTTATTTATTTTAAAGATTTTATTTGTTTATTTCTGAGAGAGAGAGAGAATAAGCATGGGAAGGGGCAGAGGGAGAATCAGACTTCCTGCTGAGCAGGGAGCCTGATGCTGGACTCAGTACCCTGAGATCATGACCTGAGCCGAAGGCAGACACTTAACCAACTGAGACACCCAGGTGCCCTCTCTGCTCCACTTTTAAAAAATGTATTGATTCCATAGTTTAACTCTTAATTACCTCTCCTTTTCAAGTCCTTGGAAGATACCTCCTTGTTGCTGCCATGTGTGAACATCATCTTTCCTTCATAAAGGAAAAAAGCCAATATGCTACAGAGAGTTTCTTGACTGAGCAGTAATATAAATCCCCTTACATTTAAAGGGAAAGAGGCCCAAGAATCAAGAGACTTAGACAACCTGCACCACCACCCTTCACATTGTTTTTTAATTTCTACAAAAAGAACATTGGACTAACTGGTTTTAATTAACCATACATCCTGATCCACAAATCTAAAAACCCTACAAAACAATATTTTTAGTCTCCAAGTATCCATTTGTAATAATTTGGAAAGAGCTTGAATGGAAGGACAATTACAGTGTTTATTGAGTTTTTATATTAGTAGCCTCGGTTTTTGTGGTTTAGTGTTGTAGAAAGGATGAAGTTATACTTCTTTTTCTCACTGCATATGATGTCATGTTTGGAAAATCCATGAAATCTCTGAAACCTGGGAGGCCAGGAATCTACATAGTAAATAATAAGACAGTAAGAGTCTCCTGGAACTCTTGGTAGTAATTCCTGAGGCCAGAAGACAATAGCCACAGGAATTGTCAGTCATGATTTGGAGCTTTAATTTCAGAAATCCTAGATGCATACATTTGGAAGGGACCTTAGACATTTGGATGGATGGCCAGAGAAGATCTTTCATTACTGAACAATAGGATAACTCTCTAATGATTTATGGTTTTTTCTGGAAGTTACCTGAGGTGACTTGATTTCATCTGGCAAAACAGTTGCTGGTCTTTCCTCTAAACTAGAGGTCAAGATGTAACTCTTGCAAAATTTCTCCAGTTATTTCAGTTTGTTCCAAAACTCTTTGACTCTACAAACCTCTCTTACTTGAAATATCTCAAAATAATTATAGTGCACACTTGGAGTTGTAGCTCCCTGAAACCTTGACCCATGTACTATATCTTGCTGGGCTTTCAAAAGCTCCTGATAACTCCAAAGTATTGAACAACTGAATGTCATGTGGTTCTGGGTATTTAGAGCTATTACTTAGCAGCCGTGTGGTGAAACTTGAGCAAGTGGTGAAACTGGTCTAAAGCCTTAACTTTCTCATCTCTAAAGTCAGGAAATTAGCACCAATGTGTATAATATTATTATAAGAATTAGGTGACTGGATGTGCAGTGACTGTGGTAAGCATTTAATAATAGAACAACAACTTGTTCTATGTCCTTTAGGATGGTCTTAAAAGTGTGTAATCAATCAAACTGACACCTCTGTGGGATGATAAGATCCTTAGATAACAAAAAATCCATTCCCAGCTGATTAATTCTTTTTTTCCCCCCCATAGTTCTACTTTGGGAGAAGAGTGAAGAGATTCAGAAGGAACCGGGGATAAGCCACAAGAACATTGTCCTCCAGAAGCTGGCTGCCTTTGGCCAGGTGTGCTGTGTAATGGGAAGATGGGGTTGAGAATCCTGCCATGCTGCTGTCACTCTGATGTCAGGGCATGATCTCCAGCTAGCAGGAATTATCCTGTCTTAAGTGTGTAGCTCTGCTTTCCCTTATTTTAATTTTTCTTCTCTTTCTTATGTTTTTTAAATTTTATTTTATTTTATTTTTTCAGCGATCCAAGATTCATTGTTTATGCACCACACCCAGTGCTCCATGCAATACGTGCCCTCCTTAATACCCACCACCAGGCTCACTCCCCCACCGTCTTCCCCTCCATAACCCTGTTTGTTTCTCAGAATCCACAGTCTCTCATGGCACTTATTTTAATGAAAATTTCTATTTATACATGTATTTGAAACTCATACTGCAGACTATTTGAGGGTGATGATCATGGCCATTGTTGGCACATCTTAAATGTGTGTCATGGTAAATTTTGAGTGTCATCTGCCTTCCCCTCCCCCCTCCTTACTTTCTTCTCTTACTTTGTCTCATTTTTCTACTTTCCCTTTGGCTTTTCTATTCTTGCTTTCTCTTTCCCATCGTACCTGTCATTCTTGATTTATTCTCTTTCTGATTCCACTATTATGGCCAAGAAAAACCATCTTCAGTACTCCTGTGGTCTCCACTTTCCTTGCCCCCTTTGCTGCTATCCACGAGTTCTTTTCATAACAAGTCAGTTCGACAACTGACATGTTAATCCTATAGAAACAGCCTCATCATTTCCCCATGTAGCTGACAAACTATATTCAACTAACTTAAGTTATTTAAAGTTATTTAAATAACATGAATGATGGATTTCCCTTTGTATATAAATTGGGAGTTTCTAAAGGAGTGTTTTCCCTTGAAATAACTCCTGACTACTGTCTCTCTTAGTCACTAAAAAAGGAAAGAATGAGTAAGGAACACACTTTCTCAGTATTGGTGGAACTATTTCCCTGGTATCCTACAAAATCTCACAATTCTTAATCTGAAAGATAGATCTGCTAATATCTTATTTATCTTTTGCCAATATAAACTACCCAATCTATGAAGGTCTCAGTTTCCTCACCTGGGATAGGAGGTGAATAAACTGGCTAATACCTGGGACCATTCCAACTTTAATATTCCCCCGGATATGAGAGCTAAGCCAAACACAATGACTTGTTTAATAATTAAACTGGTCCTGTCAGAGATCAAACATTCATATCCATATATATTGCAGCACATTGACTTTTTATGGTCCCCAAAGTAACATAATACCTTCACACATAATTAAGGTCACCGTAGTATGGTTTTAGGATTTTCCTTTTTCTTAGACAGGGAATGTAAATTGATGG
Source organism: Ailurus styani (assembly GCA_002007465.1). Taxonomy (NCBI): domain Eukaryota; kingdom Metazoa; phylum Chordata; class Mammalia; order Carnivora; family Ailuridae; genus Ailurus; species Ailurus styani. Next base: position 54,272 of record LNAC01001905.1, read on the forward strand.
GTTTCTTTCTCTGCCTTTTTAGTAACACAGGCCTTTCCTTATATCTCGAATCTTAGAAGATGGGAAGGGTTTTAGCAAGTGGAGCTTAGGTGGGGCCTTCCATGTGTCAGGGACAAGGCGAGCAAAGGCAGAGTGAGGAATGGATTTGGAGAATGGCGTGTGATTTTACATGGTAAGAGAAGTATTTCACAATCTCTGTCCTGCAGAACTCTGGTCTGAAATGATACGAATGTAGTTCTGAGGCAAAAGCATTTGGGAAAAGCTATATACCACACATCCCCTTCTGAGATTCAACTTACATGTTGTTGCACTACAGACCCGGAGAAGTTTTGAATGAAAGGATTGATTTGACTTTCTTTCAATCAGTCTTACTCAAACTTACTTGACAAATGAACACTTTTTCTCAGAGCAAACCTCCAATTGACTAACAGAACTGTGTTTTGTGGAAGGCCAGTTTGAGAAATGCTGACATAAGAACATAGGGTATTTTCCTGTTGGGATGGCCATATAATTTCTTCCCTCATAATACTTCACCATTTAATGCCCTAACATTTGTTACTTTGCAGGAATTGAGTTTTAGCCTTTGGCTTTTCTTTGACTCATTGTGCCCCTTAAAGAAGCTCAAGAATTCTGGTGGCTTCATCTCTTGTGTGGTTACTGAGAGCTCTGAAGCATGTTTCGTGGCTCTGGGCACTGACCACTCATTTCCTCTTGATTCCTTTCCTCTGACTTCAAACTTCTTGTGAATACAAGCTAACTGTTGCCTTAACCTCTAGTGTCAAAACCAGCTATCTCTCATGTTCACTGTCTTATGGTTATAAGATGCAGTATTAAGTTTAAGGTTGATATGTGTAAAAACATAGCTCAGGGATTGATGCATAGCATGTGCAAATCAAATTGTATTTCCTTCCTTTGTTCAAAAGTATCCAAACACTGCCAGAGTTCTTAAAGTAGAGTCATCTAATTTATCCAGTTCATCCAACCATCCGAAGTTGATAATTTTTCTTACCCGTATTGCCCCTTATTTCCAATCGTGACGTTCTATTCCATGGTGAGGACATGTAAGTTATTACTGCATTAATACATTTGGCTATTCCTTGACCAAAGATTTCCTCATTCAACTGACAACCTCATTATCCTAATGGATTTTTAAAGGTATAAATAGAAACAATAAACACCAACTGCACTGATATAAATTAATTTTTAGATCTTTATACACCCATGTATTTGACACCAGATCAAGGGATGACTAGCACCCTAAAATGTCCTCTGCCACCTCTTCCCACTCTGTATTCCTCAGAAGTAACCCCTATACTGACCTCTCTCATCATACACCACATACATGGAAATAAACAGTATGTATTCTCTTGTGTCTGGTATCTTGGCACATATCAAGTGTATCAGTAGTTTATTTATTTTATCATTTCCCTCTAATTATTTAAAACTAAAAAAAAAAAAACTGAATACACAGTGTCAAGGTGCCACTGATTTCTAAATATTATTACACTGACCTATACCTTCAGGGACTTTCCATGGTCTCTGTCTTTTTACTTACTTCCTCTCCGGTCTAATTCTCTCTCATGTAACCAACCTCTGCCAGTCTTGCTGCCACGATTCCCCAACACACACCACTGCCCTGGTCAGCCAGCTTGGCTCCTTGCTCCATAAACCACCTGTGCTCATTTCTGACACCACTTGGTCCCTGTCTTGAAGGCCTTTTGTTTTCCATCCTACATATCTATTTAAGACTCATCGCAGACCCTATCCCTCCTAAGGAGACTTCTCAGAAATCAGTGCTTTTTTTTTTTTAATTCTTCTTTAATAAACTCCTATAGCAAGTGCAGTCTGCACCCCCTGATCTGGTAATTAATTACCCACTGTTCACATCGATAAGTGTTTCCTTTCCATATGTGTTGTTATTGTTTACAAAACCAGATTATAATGACTTGAACCAGAAACGATGCCATTTTCTTTTTCAGTGCAAGGGTCTGTGAAACTAAATTAAATGAAGCTGCCTTCCCCCCATTTTTCATTCACCCCAGCACTTGTCAAATATAAAGCACAAATAGAACTCATTGGTAAATATGTTTTCCAGTTCTTGGTTCTGGGTCCTAGGTCAAAGCTGTATTTCCGTAGTGCTAATGGCTACTCTCATTATTGTCACACAACTCAGGAATTAGCTAAGTCATTATGAATTTAGAAACAGAGAAGATATTATAAGAAAACCAGATGGATATCACAAGCTTAGGCCCAAGGGAGAGGTGTTATGTGAGTCATAGGTCAATGGGGCTCATACTTAATGATTTGTTCCTCTAATTTTCCATTGTAATTAAGAAAGGAATATGCAAATATATTATTTAACAGTGTTGATAAAAAGGGAAAGAGGAGAGAGGGAGGGAGGAACTACTTTGAGGGCTTTGTGGAATTTACAAACAATTATGATTAGAAGGGGAAAAAGAAGAAATAAGGGCCACGAGCCCACAAATGAGCTCAGAGAGAGAGAATAGCTCATCTGGTATGCATGTGGAGAGGCTTGCCCCAAAGAATCTTAGAAAACCTCCACAACCTGAGCAGTGTTGACAGAAGGCAAATTAAAGGGTCTTGGGAAATGCTGCAAAAGCCTCACACAGAGAAAGTTGTCATGGTGTATATTGTCTAGTTTCTCTCGATATGCAGACATTTACTGGAGTAAAGTCAGGTCTTTGTCGCATGTATTTCTTATTTGGGCAATTGGGACAACTCAAAAAAGGCCAACTTAGACTACCAGAGTAAACCAGAAGAAAAATAAAAAGAACTACTGATTCACCAGTAATTTCTCTCCAATATACTTAGCCTCCCTGATAACACATCACCTGCTTCCTACAGATAACACAGGGACTAGATCGAATAATCAAATAAACAGGTCCCTAGAGAAATCGAATACAGAAAAGTAAAACAAAACAAAACAACAAAAACCACTTTAAACATAAAACTCTAAGTTTTGTTCCCAGGAAAAACTGAGGTGATAGTTCAATAATAAAATAAGATCAGGTGAGAGCTGAAAATATTTAGCAAAGCTGGATCAAGTCAGAGAACATCTGTTTGCAGGTATCAGAATGTTAGAAAAAAGCTAAAGATGCATGGGCCAGATTCTGGGGAGAAGTGAAACCCAGGCAGGAGCTAGCTATTTTGCACAGCTTTTCCTCCTGAGGCATTTGCTGATTGAAAACTTACAGCCTTGGGAGAGTAGGACCAAGATGGTGGAAGAGTAGGAGACTTAGATATCATCAGGTCCCAGGAGTTCAGCTAGATAGTTATCAAATCATTCTGAACACCTACAAACTCAACAGGAGGTTGAAGAGAAGAAGAACAGCAATTCTAGGAATAGAAAACCGACCACTTTCTGGAAGGTAGGACATGCAGAGAACTGAATCCGAAGTGATAAATGGGAAGAGAGACCGCGGGGGGAGGGGCTGGCTCCTGGAAAGCGGTAGAGCAGCGGAGCATAAAATGGGGACTTTTAGACGTCTGCTCCACTGAGGGACGTCGCTCCAGTGGCCAAGCTGGGGGGGGGGGGGGCCCTCACGGGAACAGGGGGGTCTCAGGACCCTCCGGGTCACAGAAAGGCCAGGGGTGCCTGAGTGCGGCAGAGCTCCCAGGTATGGGAGCGGGGAAGCCGGCGGCAGAAACGGAGCCGAGCAGTGGGCTCTTAGCTCGGGGTTACCTTAAACCATGATTCCCTGCACAGTCGGGCCACTACTTTTCGAGCAGGGACGCCGCAGTGGCAGGTCCAGGGAGACTCACCTTCCTCCTCTGGGAAGAGCAGTGCGGAATGTGCTTCAGGAATCTGCTGGGTTTGGAGACTGCAAACGGGCCGTGAGCCAGAGACAGAAATAATCGGTCACAGGCTGGGTGAGCGGCCAGAGACCAGGGAGATGGGAGAGACTGACTGCTTTTCTCTGAGGTGCACTGAGGAGTGGGGCCCTAAGCTCTGGGCTCCTCTGGGGCGGAGATTTGGAGGCCGCCATCTTCATTCTTGTCCTTCAAAGTGGTATGGAAAGCAAACAAACAGACTTACAGCCTTGGGGCTGAGAAACCAAGTAGTTGAAAAGACAGTAAGCACAGAAGCCAAGTGGCAAGAGCTCAAGCAAAAAGCAACAACTAGGATGACACTGGCTGACAAGCAGACCTCACAGGGCTGGGGAAACAATGAAGGTTAAATCCCAACAAGTAAAAGGGTCCTTGGGAAAACGGGGAGATCAGACTTTTAAGTGGTAATCCCATGGGCCACACCCTAAAGAGATTGCTTAAATAGATCAGTCTTCACAAAGACGGAAGACGAGTTTTGAATGAGCTCAAGCTGAGAGTGGACTAAGGTCATCAGTTCCTTTAATAATTGTCTGTCATAGCAAAAGTCAATTTTCTCAAGGAAAATATAACAACTGGAATGTTAAGAGTATCTCAAGTATCTCTATAGTTTTCTAAAATTGAGAGCAGTATTTTATATATATATAATATATAATTTATATATATATTTATATTTTATTTATATAATAAATCATATGAATTATATAAATAAATTATATATTATATAAATATATTTTCTATTCCATATATTCCATTCTATGGAATATATATGTTAAATAACATATATATATGTTAAATAACATACCAGGAAAAAAACTAGATGATCATAAACTAAGGAAAAATAAAAACCTCACACAGCAAGATGAGCTATTGTACATACTAGATATACATGATTTCCTAAAAGTTTTTATTTAAATTCCAGTTAGTTAACATACAGTGTAATATTAGTTTCAGGTATAGAACTTAGTGATTCATCACTTACATACAACACCCAGTGCTCATCACCCCAAGTGCACTCCTTAATCTCCATCACCTATTTAACTCATCCCCGTATCCACCTGCCCTCCAGTAACCCTGTTTGTTCTCTATGGTTAAGACTCTGTTTCTTGGTTTGCCTCTCTTTTTCCATTCCTAAGTTCATTTGTTTTTTCTCTTTAACTCCACATATGAGTGAAATCATATGGTATTTCTTTCTCTGACTTATTTCACTTAGCATAGTACTCTCTAGTTCCATCTACATAATTGCAAATGGCAAGATTTCATTCCATTTGATAGTTGAGTAATATTCCTTTGTATATGTATACTACATCTTCCTTATCTGTTCATCAGTTGATGGACATCTGGGCTCTTTCCATAATTTGGCTATTGTCAATAATGCTGCTGTAAACATTAGGGTGCATACATGTCTTCGAATTAAGATTTTTGTATCCTTTGGGAAAATACCTAGTAGTGAATTGCTGGGTAGTAGGGTAGCTCTATTTTTAACTTTTTGAGAAACCTCCATACTGTTTTCCAGAGTGGCTGCATCAGTTTTCATCCCCACCAACCATGTAAGAGGGCTCCCCTTTCTCCACATCCCCACCAATACCGGTTATTTCCTGTATTGTTAAGTTTAGCCATTCTGACTGGTGTGAGGTACTATCTCATTGTAGTTTTGATTTATATGTCCCTGATGATGAGTGATGTTGAACGTTTTTCTTGTGTCTGTTAGCAATATGTATGTCTTCTTTGGAAAATGTCTATTCATGTCTTCTGCCCATTTTTTAACTCGATCGTTTGTTTTTGGGGTGTTGAGTTTGAGAAGTTCGTTACATATATTGGACACTAACCCCTTACCAGATATATCATTTGCAAATATTTTCTCCCATGTAGGTTGCCTTCTAGTTTTGTTGATTGTTTCCTTTGCTATGCAGAAGGTTTTTAATTTATATTATTTTATTTTTATTTTTTTATTTTTTTATTATTTGACCCAGGGGTACATGTCTGTGAATCAACAGGCTTACACCTTTCACAGCATTCACCAAAGCACAAACCCTCCCCAATGTCCACAACCCATCCACGCTATCCCCACCCTCCCACCCCCCCAGTAACCCTCAGTTTCTTTTGTGAGATTAGGAGTCTCTTATGGTTTGTCTCCTTCCCCATCCCATCTTGTTTCATTATTTTTCCCTCCCTAATCCCCACAACCCCCCACCCTGCCCCTCAAGTTCCTCATATCAGAGAGATCATATGATAATTGTCTTTCTCTGATT
>LNAC01001906.1:10040-74189 GCA_002007465.1 Ailurus styani
GCAGAGGCTTTAACCCACTGAGCCACCCAGGCACCCACCCTTTCCTAAGAAAAGGAGCACCTCTAATTGTTTATGGATATCGCAGGAGTTTTGGCATATTTGTATTCATTTATGTCCAGAAAGGTAAGAAATTATTTTTATTTGACCTTACTTTTCACTTAAAGGGGATAGAAGTATTGCATCCCCAAATCATTCCAATAATTAAGAGATTGGAGTTTTAGTTTTGCTTTTGTTGTTTTGTGTTATCGATATGAGATATTAATTCAGCTTAAGAAACATAATTCAGATACTTGAAATTTCAAACGAAATCACCGAAAGATTTCCAGGGGAGAGAAACCATCACTAGTTTCTACCTTAGTAAAAAAATAATTATGGGCCAAGAGGAAGAAAGCAACGAGTGACCTGATCCTGAAAATGGTAGGCTGGGCAGACACTCAATGCAAATTAACCTATTAGGTGACTTCTTACTCCTCAAAGAGTGCAGGACTACTCAGATAAGTCACTCTGCTCCATTCTACCTCTTCCCGTTTGGCCTCCAAATATCAGTCTTCCACTGGAGGCATAGAGATTATATCATCTCATTTTTCCCTTATAACATTTCTGTCCCTTCCCTGTAGAGGAGTCATTGGTGCTCTGATTTTAAACACCGTCACGAGGGGCTACATGAAAGACAATGTCACTCCGTTTAGTGATTCAGACCCTGAAGCCAGGTTGCCTGCCCTCTGCCTTTAGTCCACACATGCGTAAAGGAGAAAACCACTAGTGACTCTCTAATGAGTATGTAGCAAAGATCCAATGAGTCAATTTACATTAAAAACATAGAATAGTACCTGGTTCCCACTTCTCTACAAAAAACTAAATGGATTCTGAATGGTTAACATTGCTGTTATTTTTCTTGATTTTTTAATCTTGTGCAAGATTGCCAATGGATTTATTTATTTGATGTAAATTTTCCATCCTGGAAAACAAAACAGCTAAATTTCCCAAAAGAATTTTTGGAGATATGAGGGGTATAAATCTTTTGGAAATACATATTTTTAAAACAAATGTAGAATTACATTTTCTATCTTCAGTGTGAATTATTCAATATGTAAGGAGTCAAATTCATATTTATTGACCCTGGAAGTTCTCACTCTATGTTCATAACATTTAATTATTTTAGGGAAGGTCAACTCTTGTCTCACAAAAAAGCACAATGATTCTAATTGTTTAATTGTATTTTATTTTATTTTTTAAGAGGGGGAGAGTGACAGAGGGAGAGGGAGAAAGAGAATCCTAAGCAGATTCCATACCCCACGCAGAGCCTGACATAGGGCTGGATCTCAGAACCTGGAGATCATGACCCGATTCAAACTCAAGAGTTGGACATTGAACCGACTGAGCCCCCAGGTGCCCCTGATTCTAACTGTTTTATATGATGCCATAGGTTCCTTTTAAAACTGGGGTCGTGTTTTAAAAATATGTTCAAAATGTTATGTTTAATATTATGTCACAAAATTAAAAGGCGTTAGTAGAAAGAGGCAGATTTACAAGGACACTCCCTAATTGCTTGCAGGGGTGGCATTAAGGTGGTGGGAAATGGGTAATATGCTTCTTTCCGTGGACACCGCCGTCTCTATATGAACCTCCCTACTTCTAACGTGATAAGGACAGGTATAGAGCTGACCACCCTTCTGATGGGGAGGGGCAAATCATGTGCCCTTCACTGTGTATGCTTCCCTCACCCTCCAAGGTCACCATGCTGCTTGGACCTTAATGCTCGTTCAAGAACAAAATTCTAAGTCAACGTTAAAGATCTCACTGGAGAGATTCAGTGATTCATGAATCCACCGTCATTCAATTTAGCAGATAGAAAGGAATTCCAAAGATCTAGACAAGGTTCAAGATTTTTATAGATCAGAGTAAGGAACCAGAAAGTTCTCTTAGGCATTGGCTGATTGGTTAAAGCAGGGTTCCTGTCATTAGATGAAGCAAAGGGAAGCAGGTCAAGGAACTTGGGCTGAGCAGACAAGACCTCGTGGGTTGGCCTAGGTCTTCCTTCTTGGGGATTGCGCAGCCCAGACATTTAGTTGGGTTTGGTTTCTGATGTGGAGCTTCATAGGAGCAGCTCCATCTTGGGTCCATTGTGGTGACTTTAACATCCCCACACAAGCTCAGAATTAAAGTTGGGAGATTGCTGAACTAGAAGACAAGGGCAAACACAATACAACATGAGCATTTGCTGCCTGATTACTATGTGCCAGGCTTGGACCACCCCTTCCCAACTGAGAAAAAGATCTGCTCCCAGTCCATGCTGGCTATCCGACTCTCTCTGCCCTTAAAATGCCTACCCTGCATGAAGTCTTCACAGCTTCACACTCCAACGGGCTTCAAAACCAGCTTACAGGTATACACAAGCATGTATTATTTCCAGCTGTGTGTGTGCTTTGCAACTCATGTTGAAGCTCTGCTGCATTTGCACGCTGATGCTGCCTGCTAAGCATCACTTGCGTAGTAAGTGAGCTTTAGTGCAGAGGACAGAACGACTTGTATAGAAGAAACTGACTATCGCTTCTTTGGTTTTCTTTGTGGTGCAGGGCGCTGGGGGGTGGAACAATCTGGAAGCTCACCCGGACATATGGGGGTATACGGTGTTTCCTTCCACTTACAGAGACTTGAGGGTGAGGAAAGACTATAAAGTTTCACATTTCAAAGCTACAGACATTCCTTCTTTGCAACCCAAACGTGAGGCCCGGATCCCATTGTCCTTTCTTTGTTTCAGCAGAAGCTTTAAAGAGTCTTTTGATATACAAAGGCAGAGCCAATACAAGTACAAAATGAAAAGCTCAATTTCTCTGCGTAACAAAGTAGAGAATTGAAGGCCACCTGAAATAAAGCAAAAGTGATATTAACAGGGTAGCTGAAATAGGAATGGAGGAGGCAGAAATGACTATGGAACATGCAAGACCCAGAGGAATTGGGTAACAGAGGCAATTTGATTTAAACTGCAAAAAAGCAAGGTGACCTTAGCCAACATTTGGGTTATGTAATTCACCTCTCTTAACATGACATACAGGCTGAGCAAAACTTTCTCTCCATAGAATAAACATTGAGAACTGAGTCAATTTATCTTACCTCTTATAGAAACAGATTCACGAGAGGAGGCAAGATAATCATCTCTTTCCCATTACATGTTCACATATGTGGGCAAGACAAATCAAGATTGCACATTAATGAAAATTAGCATAGTATATAATTCAATATAGATTATAGTGCTTTCTTAATAAAATTCTTCTTTTGTAAAAACTTTACTTTTTTAATTAGGGTTTTAAAAATATTTTCTAGTTATAAAACAACACACTTTAGAAATATTTTTAAATCAACCGTAATTCTCTTTTCCTAGAGAAAAATCAATCCTTACATATTTTAGTTTGGGGTCTATTTTTAGTTGCTCTGCTACTGATATTATAACTTTAAATAATACCTTTAAATTCTAACTTCTTGACTAGTCACTCTTTTTTAAAATAGTCCTTCGAATTTGTTTTCTAAGAAGAAGAAAAAAATAAAACTGAAGTCCTGGACAATTCTGCTAACTCTAAGTTTTGTAAGTCATGCTGTCATCTTGACATTTACCTAGATTTAAAAATAGGTATGGGGGCTCTGTAGGTTAAGCGGCTGCCTTTGGCTCAGGTCATGATTCCAAGGTCCTGGGATCAAGCCCCACATCAGGCTCCCTGCTCAGCGGGGAGCCTGCTTCTCCGTCTCCCTCTCTGCCTGCCACTGCTCTTGTTTATGTGCTCTGTCTCTCTGTCAAAGAAGTAAATAAAGTCTTTAAAAAAATAAAAATAACAACAACAGATATGGGGGGCCTGGGTGGCTCAGTCAGTTAAGCCTCTGCCTTTGCCTCGGGCCATGATCCTGGGGTCCTGGGACTGAGACCTGCCTCAGGCTCTCTGCTCAGCGGGGAACTACTTCTCTCTCTCCCTTTGCCTCACCCTCCCCTTGTTTGTGCACCTTCTCTGTCTGTCAAATAAATAAACAAAGTCTTTAAAAAAGTAAAAATAAGTAAAATAAAAACATAAATTCTTCTTTAGTCAGAACACGGTCTTTTTCTCCTGAATGATGAAAATGATTATTTAGCTTAATAAAACAGTACATGTAGTGTTATGATTGGGTCAGTAGTAAACACCACTGCAGAACCAGCACTGGGATCAAACAGCTAGATTATAGTATAAACTAACAGTGTCAAGTCCTGGTACTGGAAGAAAAACAGAATAAGATTAAATGTTCACATAGCTTTGGATTTCTAAAAATGTCTTTATTTCTAGTTCATATGTCTTATGAAATAACATTTTCCCATGTTTCCTCCCAAACTTGGTGGAGAAGTGCTCATATAGGTACTAAGTATTAATAAAACTTCCAGACATTTTTGGAGATGGTAAGAAAGTGCTTATTCAGGGGGTCTGCGTGACAGGTACGGAACCACCGCCGTGGGATCTGCAGTGCGGTGGAGACTGGGCTTTACGTCAAATCCAGTGAGGAGAAGTGGGAGTCTCTAGTGAAAGAACAGCGTGGGTCAGGGGATGGGAAACATAAGAGGAAACACCAGGGGCTCGGAGGGTTCCCGCTACACCAACCTAACAGGGTAACAGGGTACTTGCCAAAGGCAGGATGGGGTGTGGAGACATCACCTTGGGGCAGAGGATAAGGAACCCCATCAGATACTGAGACCAAGCAGGCCTGGAGGGTGAGGGATTCTGGCTCAACTGACAGAGCAGCATTCTTGCTGAATTGGACAATACAGAGACAAACATGCAAACCCACATGTCAGGGCCTGGCTGAGAAGAGCGTTGAGTCCATTTGGGTTCCTATGACAAAAATACCATAGACTAGGTAGTTTGTAAATGATACCCATTTTTTTTTCTTCGTGGTTCTAAAGGCTAAGAAGTCAAGATCAAGGCCCCTCAGGTTCAGCGTCTGGCAAGGACTTCCTGGCTCATGGATGCCGGTCTCCACTATGTCCTCACATGGTGAAGAGGGCGAGGCCACCACACTCATGTTCCAAGCACTCCCAAAGCCCCAGCTCCTAAAACCATCATCTTTGGGAATGGGGGTTTCAGCATGTACATTTCTGCAAGCACATATACAACCATACATGGGGGAGGGGGGCCCAAACATTTAGACCATAACTTGAGTTCAAGGAAGCTAGAGTCATTCAGGAGAGAAGCTTTGTCAAAACATACATATGAGAAAAAATATTCTAAGGGACTGGATGCAAAAAAATGCATATATTTATCCTCATTTATCCTTATTTGCTAATTTGAGTTAACATAGCAGGAATCATTTTCCCTCAGAATTTTGAAGGAATTGCTCCATTGATTTCTTCAGTCCAGTGCTTCTGTCAAGAAATTATTGATCACCATGTAAACCATGGATCACTTAGTGATCTCTCACTATTTATGTAGCCAGCTTAATGGCTCTGGAGTGTTTAGGACTTTTGATGGTGTTTGAGGTTGGCCTGGGTGTTCCCTCATTCTCCTGCCTCATTGGGCTGGTTGCTCTAATCTGGGCCAACCTGTAGGCTCTCACACCTTAATTTATTTCTCTGAAGGCCATCGAGTTTCTTTTTATGAATTTCCATATTCCTTACCAACTTGTCTATTTCTATCTTTCTTCATCTGTTTTGGAAACTAGTTCCTTAGCTCAATCTTGCAAATCGTCAGTCTATTGAATACTATTATCCTATTATTTAATCCATGTACTTTTTGTTTTAATTTGGCAAAATATTTTTTTTCTCTTTCCCAGAAACCATTTTATGGTGTTTGGTCGGTCCCTTTCCAGAACAATGGATCTATAGTTTGTGGTTTTTAACAACTCTTGAATCATTCTAATTCTTTAGCAACTCCTCTGCTTGTGACACATTGATTGCTCATTAAGGTAATTGGCTGCCTGGGAGTTTGAGAGCTGGCTTTGAAAACAGGAAGGTATATACACTGAACCACCCCATCCTCTGGCCCAAGGACATGGATAAACCCAACCCCTACCTTTTACCCCAGGTCAGTTGCTTTTGCCTATCCTCATCATTTTTTGCTATGAGTATATAAGAGGATGTCTTTAGAGAATAATAGACATTGTTCCTAATAAATTAATTTCTGGAATTAGCTTAGAGCCTGAGGTGTGCGCAAAGTTTCTATCAGCGTGGGCCCTTGAACAAACGTTGCCTTTGGCCAGTGACCCAGACCTTATGAAGCCAGTCTTGGGTCGTGTGGTCTGTCTGCTCTCGTTCTGAATGAGCTTTTCTCTACACCTCTGGCTACTGAGAATCACAGGGTGTTGAGTCTGTGATGGGCGAAAGCTGACAGTTGGTCAGAGTCTGAAACACAAGATATTCTTCAAACTGTTACCATACAATTCTGAGTTTTCTCAGTCCAAAAATAAGTCAATAGCTTCTTTGCACTGGACCCCTGCCTCTTACATAAATTTATACCATGATTCAAATTCCAGTGACTATCCTTCTAAAGAGCTTAAACACACCAAGGAAAATTTAACATTACAGTGCTAGTTTGGCCAAGTTTTGATAAGAATAAAATTATTCATAAGAGTTTCTTTAGAACAGAATGGAAGTAAAATTCTTTTTATTGGTCTGCAATTTTTTATTGGAATGAGAAAGCTTCCAAATGAAAGTCAGATACACAAATTGCTTCCTTATAACATTCTTTAGCTAGGCAATCAAAATATTTAAAACTATTTCACTTTTAGATCACCACAGATGACAACTTGAACTTAGTGGCTTTAGTCTACTTTTCTTCTCCTCTATCTTAGGCTTCTCAATTTCCTTTACCTCTCCCTCTTTCTGACACACCTGCTCCCTCAGGTCAGCCAGGAACCCACAAAGATCCATGAATTCTTATATTTAAATCCCCTTTATAACAGGCCAGGTTCCTCAAGGTGTTTTCAGTCTTGGTCCCACTCTGACCTGACAGTTGGTCAAGGACTTTCAAAACCCTAAACAAAATAAACAAATATTTACAGAGAGGATTTGGAGTGGCCCTGGGAACATATAATCTAAGGCTATCAGTTCTCCACCAGTGGTTTCAGATGTTGATAGAAACCCCAGATTTAGAAGAAAAGGAAAAGAATATGGAAGGATCATGTAGGCGGGAAGATAATGAAAAATTTCAGAAAAATTCAGAGAGATATGGAAAAGCCATGGATATTAGATAACATATTTTGGAGACTCTTTTAAAAATCTTTTTTTTTTACAAATAGATTGGACACTAATTCATTCCCAAAGCCTCCAGCAATGTTAGGGATGGGCTCTTTAACACCTTTAAACAACATGCAAGAGTAGATCCTGGAGAAAATGTGTCCTCCTCACGCCTTTACTTGTTTTCTGTGAATGACACTCAACCAGAAATAAGGGATTGAACACACAAGCAAATCCCTGAGAGTAAAAGAGCTCTGTCGTTGATCTCCTCACAGAACATCGACAGAATTTTAGAATAAGAGCAAAGACAAAACAAAACAGAATCCTGACCCTATACGGATGGCCTTAGAATGAGAGCAACTAGACATCGCCACCTGCGTCATGAAGCACCAGGGGAGGAACACGTGTTGTAAAAATACCTTTAAATAATACAAACAAACGGACATTGGAAAAACAACTGCCCAACACTGGCTAAAAAAGTGAAAGAGAAAAAGTGAAGTAGGTCTTTAATGAGATTTATTCTCCTCTGAGGAGGAATCACAGTTCAATTTCCTTATACTCACAAGGAAGCATTTCTTTAAATATTAAAGACAGCCTTGTAAAACTGTTAATGATGGAGTAAGATAACATCCACCACAAATTCTGCTGCCGTCACACAAGCCTGCCTCAGCTGAGTCCTCAGACCCACCCATGACTGTTCCCACCAGACCCTTCACCACAGATTCCTTGCTTCTGTGACACTTCTGGAAGCTTCACCAGGTGCAGCCCACTAAGCAAACCGGATATCCAAAACAAATACTTGCTGATCCTTGACTACTCTTCTGTTCATAATCTGCTTACAACTAAATTGAACATTGAACTTTCAATATATTTGTGTTCAAATTATTTACAATTTAAAGATCCTCAAGAAGTGTGAGACATCCTATGGATAAAAATAATTCTATGTTGTGTTGAGTACCATCTAAGACTGCATGGTTTATTACTATAGATCTTGTTCTGCTTTCTTCATGTTGCTTTAGGTCAAGCAACTCTTCGATGTTCCCTATGAAGTTCAACAGTCTACCATGCAGTGATGTCCCAGGGGTTTACTGAGGTACGCTCTCCCCTTTTACCACAGGATGTTAACAAGACTATACGTACCTTAATCGTCTATGTGATTCTCCCTTCAAGTAATATGTGGGTGAGATTTTCCTATACCCTAAAGATAAAGCAATCACTAAAATTCTCTCTTTTAGCTCAACGTGTAGAGGTGCCAAAGAAAATGTATAATTTTGTCAGAATAGATGTATTCTAGGGGTCATGATTAAGCCCTGCCATGGTCTGAACATGTGTATCTTCCCCAGAATTCATATGTTGAAATCCTAATCCCCTAAGTCGATGGTGTTGGCAGATGGGGCCTTTGGGAGGTGATTAGATCATAAAGGTGGATCCTTATGAATGGAATTAGACACTCAAAGAAGTCCCCATCCTACTGTCACCATGTGAGGACACAATGAGAAGTCTGCAACCCAGAAGAAAGCCCTCACCTGACCATGCCAGCAACCTGATTCTGGATTCTGGATCCCAGAACTATAAGAAATAAATTTATGCTGGCAACAAGGCACTAAGTGTGTGGTATTTTGTCATTGCAGCCTACACTAGGGACAATCCTAACCCACCGAGACACCCAGGCGCCCCAAGGACAATCCGAAAGAGTTAAATATCTCCATCCTGATAGATTATAAATCACTCAAAAAAATTTTAAAGAGTTTAATTATTTATTTGACAGAAAGAGACACAGTGAGAGAAGGAACACAAGCAGGGGGAGTGGGAGAGGGAGAAGCAGGCTCTCCACCAAGCAGGGAGCCTGATGCAGGGCTCGATCCCAGGACCCTGGGATCATGACCCAAGCCAAAGGGAGATGCTCAATGACTAAGCCACCCAGGCACCCCATTTTTTTTTTAATTACTCAAAAGTTTCCTAAGCTATTAAGAGAAAAGTTTGCTGGGAACTTACTAGCCATTGTAGACAATGGGATCTCCATCTTCTATAGTCACAACATATGAATGGCATTATAAATTCGTGATAACTTATTCTAAATATGAATGGTATTTTGTAACAAAATCAGGTTTTCAACATCTCTCCACTCTGTCTTTCCTAAGTATCATAAAACTTTACACATTTATTTGTACTTGATCAATCTGGATAAACCCTTGATATTCTAACTCAACTGCAATGGAAGCTTAATATACCGATTTTTTATATCAGCCTTTCTTAAATCTAGGGGCAAATCCTACTCACTTTGCCCAAGGGCTGTAGTAGCAACAACCAAATCAGTGAAGGCTTCTGCTGACTTAATTTTAGGGTGCCTCTTCAGTACTATGGCCCCTTATGCTATAAAGTCCTCACTGCTTACTGAAAAGTCACCACATTTTTCAGTGTGCAGCCTTAGTTCTTACAGATTTGTGTTTTTATCCTCCATACATTTCTATCCATTGGGATGACACTTTAAATCCTGCTGTTCTTCTTTTACCCAAAGAAGGGAAGTCCATGACGATCTAGTCTCTAAGAACTGACTAAGCCTTGAACAGATATATTAGCACCTAAAAACTCCCGATTTAATTTTGTTTGTTGGCAGGTCATATCTGAAGACTGAAATAGGAAACACTCAGACCGGATACGCCTTAACCGATTTCAGCTTATCCCGAGAATATGACCCCCCAACCCAAGTAGAACTTGTTCAGGTGGCAGAACCTAACATAGTCACCACAGCTCACCAAGTGAGAAGAGGGTTGCTATATGCACAGATAACCACTGTGCCTTGGGAGTAGTCTATGATCATAAAGTTCTGTGGAAACAAGAATTTACACCTCAGCAAGAAACAAACAAACTAAAAATGGTCCACATATTCAACAGCTCTATCTCTTCTCAAAGACTCATGTGATTCTTTTTATATAATTGAGCAGCAGGTGAAGTTCAACAATAAGCTAGTGACAAATAACTGGCTACTAGTGAGTGATCAGTTCAGAAGAGCTAAACTTCTAATGGCTTATTATAAAACACCATTAAATCGTACAGGAAGTTTTCTCTTTTTTTTTTTAAAGATTTTTTATTTATTCATTTGACACAGAGAGAGAGATTACAAGTAGCAGAGAGGCAGGCAGAGAGAGAGGAGAGAGGAGGAAGCAGGCTCTCTGCTGAGCAGAGAGCCCGACGTGTGCCTCGATCCCAGGACTCTGGGATCATGACCTGAGCCGAAAGCAGCAGCTTTAACCCACTGAGCCACCCAGGCGCCCAAGTTTTCTCTTTTTAATTTGTCACCTGTTTTCAGGATAGTCCCTGATACCTCTTTGTACATTTTAGCCAAAAATTTCTCCCATTTAGCATAAGAAGTCACTGGAAAAATTGATTCAAGCAAGAGAAAAACCGAGCCTTGATTTTCATCCATAAATTTCACCTTTCCAAGTGATGACATTTTAGATTACATTCTGCTGTCTTCAAGCCACTTGCTAGTGCACATTACAAAAGTCACAGCAAATGGGAAAAGTTCTAGATAGTAGCAGAGGTAGAAATAGTCCTAAGGACATGGAAATCTTTTTTTTTTTTTTTAAAGATTTTATTTATTTATTTGACACAGAGAGAGAGATCAGATCACAAGTAGGCAGAGAGGCAGGCAGAGAGAGAGGAGGAAGCAGGCTCCCCACTGAGCAGGGAGTCCGATGCGGGCCTTGATCCCAGGACCCTGAGATCATGACCTGAGCCGAAAGCAGAGGCTTTAACCCACTGAGCCACCCAGGCGCCCAGGACATGGAAATCTTAACCAAAGAATTCATGAGTTCATGCAGGCATTGGTTCAAAATAGGGGCTTGGTAGACAAGTTCAAGGTTGTACTTATGGTGGTGGTGGTTGTTGTTGTTGCTGTTTTTGTTTTTGTTTGGTTTTTTAATGGGAAGAATGCTGTGTTTCCATCTGTAGGGGTCTTTCGGAGATCTTGAATATTTCCAGGAACATCAAGGAAGTGAATCCAGGGGGCACCAGGTGGCTCAGTCGTTTAATAACAAATTATTGTAATCCTCCTATTTCTATGAGCCTTTTGAATTGAGGATGAATGTGAGGATTGGAATCTGCTCTTGTTTGTTTGTTCATTTCTTTAACTGGGAAACTTCTGGCTCTTGATCTGGAAGTGGATTGCAGCTCTGATCAAAAGCTTTCTCTTTATATTTGTTCATGTCATATCCGCATATGTGATTTCCGGACTGAAATGCGCAATCACTAATCGGTAAAATAAACTCAGCACACAACAGCAGCAGCAATAAGCCTAATGTTTACAGTAGTTTAAATGACTATCATTGGAAAGTGGTTGTACCATAAACTGGCTTTTCAAACAACAGTTTTGTATTAGTTAGCTAAGTAGGGCTCTGAAACAAAATACCACAGACTGCGTGGTTTAAAGAACACATGTTTCCTTTCTCCCAATCCACTTCATTTGAAGGTTCTAAGACAATAGATTACGTATTTCATCTTTGATTAATTTTGGTAATTTATGTGTTTTGAAGAGTTGGTCCATTTTACCAAGTTGTCAATATATGAGTGTGAAGTTGTTCACGGTATTTCTTTACCATTCTTTAGTGGATGCAGGATGGAGTGATAACCTCTTTTTTGTTCCTGGAAATGGTTATTTGTGTCTTCATTTAATCTGTTTCCATCTTTCTAGAAGTTTATACATTTTATTGATTTTTTGAAAAAATTACTTTTTCAGCCCAATTTTCTCTTTTATTTCCCCATTTTAACTTTACTTCTTTCTGCTTATTATTATTTCCATTTGCATGTTGCTTGACATTTATATTTCTCTCCTTTTTTTAGTTTCTTGAGATAGGAACTTAGAAATTAATTTGAGATTCTTTTTTTCTAATATAAGTATATAGTGCTATAAATTTCCTTGTTAACACTGCTTTATCTGTGATACACATATTTTAATGTGTTGACATTTGATTTCATTAACTTCCATATATTCGTTTGGCCAAAAGTAGCTTTTGCTTTACTTGAAAAGTCATTCACAGGTGAAAGTTTAAAGAACAGTCCCAGACTATCATTAGGTGACAAATAAAAGCTACAGAGAGTCCTCAGGTATCTCCTAATAATCCTTGCTAATAGTTATATTATCTTCAGTTTACAAGGTATTATCTTTTATTTTTCTTCTAATAAGAACATGTCCATAACATCTTCAAGTAGAAATGTAATAAAGTTCAAGTTCATATACCTTAACAAAGACCAAATTAACTATATTTAAAACAAAAATTCTTTCTCACGTCACAGTCTGAAGAGGGGTAATTGAGGAAAATCCATATTTCAGCCATGGAAAAGAAAAAGAGGAATATGGACCATGCTCTTCCTCGTAGGGCCTTAAGCCTGAGAAGGGTCACAAGTGATCTGTTCACATCCCTTTGGCCAGAGCTCAGACATGTGGCCACATCTAGGTGCAAAGGAGGCTAGAAAATACATCTTTAACTGCGTGATCAGGTATGTGTGTGTGTGTGTGTGTGTGTATTTATTTATTTTGAGAGTGAGAGAGTGTGTGCTAGGGGAGGGGCAAATGGAGAGAGAGAAAACTCAAGCAGACTCCCTGCTGATCACTGAGCCCCATGCCAGGCTCAGCCCTTGACCCTGAGATCATGACCTGAGCTGAAATCACAAGTCAGATGCTTAACCGACTGAGCCACTCAGGTGGCTCAGCCTAGAGCCACCTCTAAGGTGAACTATGTAGTTCAGCCTAGAAAGTGTATGTCTTTAACCGCATGGTCTGTTCTATATATTTTGAAATTCATTTCTAACTATCTCTTTAACTCATGGATTATTTAAATACATTTTGGTTAATTTCCAAGTGTTTGATTTCACCATGTCTTTCACAATTAATTTCTAGTTTGATTTCACAATGGTCAAGAGAACACTCTTTGTGTAACTCATTTAAAAAAATGTTGAGTTGAAAGGTAATTTATGAATGCCTATACTATTGTCTGAAGCATGAAGAAAATGTTATAATTTGGAAATCATGACTGAACCAGAAACTAACTTATAGGGTATAAAAATTTCAAAATATTCTTTAAAGTGTATACTCTCCTCCTAAAATATCACCAATCAATGAACAAAACAGTAAGTGCTTACACCACACTGACAGCTTGGTCTCAGAAAGTCAGGGCCTTTNTGTGTAACTCATTTAAAAAAATGTTGAGTTGAAAGGTAATTGATGAATGCCTATACTATTGTCTGAAGCATGAAGAAAATGTTATAATTTGGAAATCATGACTGAACCAGAAACTAACTTATAGGGTATAAAAATTTCAAAATATTCTTTAAAGTGTATACTCTCCTCCTAAAATATCACCAATCAATGAACAAAACAGTAAGTGCTTACACCACACTGACAGCTTGGTCTCAGAAAGTCAGGGCCTTTGGAATCTGGGCTCAAGTGGTTTAAGGCAAGTATTTCAACCTGGTGAATTAATTGGGGCTGCAACAATTCCATGATATAATAGTGTAGGGTTTACTAGAACTGGTGTCCTTATATGAAGAAAATATACTGGTTAGTTAAAACTTTCCCTAATAGAAATCTCCAGGCCCAAACTTGACTGACATCAAGTGTTAAATTCTCTGAAAGGGTAAAGATATTTCCGAAAGATTTTACCAGATCACAGCATTTCTTTAGGCTTCCATTCAATTATCAGTGGCATTCACAGCCAACCCTGACTACTGGGGAATGTAGGAAGGAGAATTTTTATCTGAGCCTAATAATGCTCTTCAAAAAAATTGTTTTTAGGGTCTCCTGGATGGCTAGTTGGGTAAGTGTCCCACTCTAGATTTTGGCTCAGGTCGTGATCTTAGAGTCATGACATTAAGCCCCACATCAAGCTCTGCACTGGGCATGGAGTCTGCTTGAGATTCTCTCTCTCTCTCCCACTGCTCCTCCCCCCTCTCTAAAAAAATCATTTTCACTTAAGGAATAAGGTGAAAATTTATCCCACAATTCTCATTAGAAACCCTAAATTTCCTCAGTAAATCCCATAAATTATCTGTGAATAAAGTCCATCAAATGAAAATAATTTTTAAAATTCCAGAGCTCATAAAAGAAAGCAATAGCATTCTAATTATAGTCTTCACTGATTGCATACTACCAATTCATAAGGTAGTTCAGTGACATAAAATACAGTACATCTTAATTCACTGGATAAATTTATACCAATTTGCGTAATATACCTAGGCCTTTATTTACAATCAACTCAATGGAAATTTGGAGGAAAGGTTGATAGTGAAGTTTAATAAACAAAACACTTATTTAGCTTAATAAGTTGGATACTTAATATCTACTTTATAAAGAACTCTTTCCTATAAACTTTAGAAAAGATTTTAACTAAGTGAAATACTAGTAAATATTCTTTCAACAATAGGAAAATAAACAAAAAGGATGATTCGTTTAGAAGTTGGGCAAAAAGAAGCATGAAGAAACATTTCACCAAATAGAGTACACAGATGGCAAATAAGCACATGGAATGTGCTTCAGAATCATTACATATTAGGTATTCTAAATTAAAACCACAATAAGATGTCACAACATGCCTAATTATAAAGTTTACTTATAAAATCTTTAGGTAAAAGCCCCAAAATGCTGGTGAGAATGCCAAGAAAACCACTCACGTTGTAGTGAGAATGTAAAATTGGACAGCCATTCTGAAAAAGCGTAAGGCGGTTTCTTATAAAAATAAATGTGTAACCCAGAAATTTATCCTAGTGAAATGAAAACTTATACTCACACCAGAACCTGTGCACACTGTTCCATAACACCTTTATGGTAAACAGCTCTAAACTGAAAACTCACATACCCCATGACAGATCAGTTGTTAAACCATCAGTTGTACATCCATACCATGGAAACCTACTTGGCACTTAAAGGAAGGAACCACGGATAGAAGCAGAGCTTAGCTATATCACAAAGGAGTTACACAGAGTGAAAAAATATCCATCCTCAACAATGTTACATCTGTGATTTCATAGATGTAACACTGAAAACACATAGAAATACAGACAGGGAGAATAGATCATACTTACTGCCAGGAGGTGAGGAAGGAAAGGGAGTAAGATGACAGTAGCTCTGAGAGAGTAGCAGAAGAGATCTTTCTGGCAATAGAAATGTTCGTATCTGGACTGTGGTGGTGGCCAAAGGAATCTACACAGATGCACACACATCAGTAGTGCCTGTAATCTTGGTACAATCTGAATAGGATGGGTGTAGGGAATCACCGTCAGTTTCCTGAATGGAGTATTGTAATATAGTCTGCAAGATGCCACCATTAGGGGAATCTCGGTGAAAGCTATGTGGAATCTTCTGGAATCTTATTTCATATAGAACTAAGTGGATCTATGGTGATTTAAAAAAATTAAAGTAAAAAAATTATTTAGAAAAATTCTCAGCAATGCCTTTTCTGATTCACTCAACTGTGAATTAAGATGTCTTGGGTTGGGTAAGCACTTTTATGAAAGAGCAGAGCTGGAGCCTTGGGAGGTACCTGGTTCTCGGCTTCATAATATTCAAGCTACCAGTACTTTTTGTGGTTGGTTGTTGTTGTTTTTAAAGTTTAAGTCATTCTTCCAACTTATTCATATAATTAATGAGTTAAAAGCACTTTTATGAAAGAGCAGAGCTGGAGCCTTTGGAGGTACCTGGTTCTCAGCTTCATAATATTCAAGCTACCAGTACTTTTTGTGGTTGTTGTTGTTTTTAAAGTTTAAGTCATTCTTCCAACTTATTCATATAATTAATGAGTTAATTGCGAGTTAGAATTCTATAACCAAAAAGAGCTATTTGAAGTTCAATGAACATCTACACCATGAAAAGACTGAAGGATGTAATTTGCTGCCCCATTATATATGCATATCCATCCATCTGAAAATCTTATCCCCTGCCTATCGGTGTTATATCAAGCTACCTTAAAGGTTTGCTAAAACAGATAAAATAAAACCTCTAAAGAACTTAAGATATACAAGGCACACAGTAAACACTTGATAAATGGTGGTATTTGTGTCTTATTTGTTCTATATCTGAATTGCCTTCCTCAGAATAGTGTATATTTCTTACATGATAGCTGATAGATAGGTAGATGAAGAAGATGATGATGATGATGATAGATAGATAGATAGATAGATGATAGATTCACGTAAAATGCCAAACCTTTCCTCATTTTTCAATATGTAGATGAAGAAGATGATGATGATGATAGATAGATAGATAGATGATAGATTCACGTAAAATGCCAAACCTTTCCTCATTTTTCAATGACTAAAATAACATTTGAAATAAAGGAAATACATATTAAGCAGATTTCTTAATCCTCAGTTTTTTCATTTCTAAAATTGACATATAACTAGCAATTATCTTTTAAGTAGTTTATGATTATTCAAGGTGATGTTGACTGTAATTTGCATAACCTCGGCATAAGGCAAAATAAAGTTAGCAATTTTATTATCATTAGAATTAACACACAAAAGTAATTTGCTAACAATTATAACTTGTTTTGTTCAAGATCCAGCTTTTTACGTATTGGTTTTTTCTATTTGACATTTTGCAAAGACATTTCTGTGGATTCTGCACACTTGGATTTTATGGTTTGGATTTCCAGATTGGATGGCATTCACAACATCTCCTTCAAAAATAGAAGATGCCAGAACAAACCTAGGTAAAAGTTTTTATTGAACTACATAGAAGGTTCTGGAGCCACTTATTGATTAAATAATTCACAAATATTATATCTTCTGGCTCACAATAATCCAGAAACCAGAGATTAAAAATTATAATCTAAGGAAAAAAAGTCTGTTTCCTTGGATTAAAAGCAAATACAATAAAAATTTGCAAAAACTGGATATCTGTATTTAAAAATCACTCACTGATTGTATTATAGTATTTGCCTCTTTCTTTCATTGCCCAGATACAATAACTAGACATTAACAATGAATTATCATTTATTTATTTTTTAAAAATATACACCCATAAGCAGGTAATGGAGAAGATAGTGAACAGCACTGATCTCAAACTTTACTGAATATTAGAAGCACCTATACAGCTTTCAAAATTCCTCAGGCCTTGTCACATCCCAGACAAATTAAATTTGATTTCTTGGGGTGAGATCAGGCATCGGTATTCTTCAAAACTGTGAGATGGTTGTAAAATGTACATTAATGCCTGAGAACCTCTGATATAAAGAACATTGTTTTCAGAAGTGATTGCAGCTCCAAAGTAGCCAGAAATCAGCTCCTTACTTGAATTAATGAATAAAGAAAAGCAAATGCCAATTTTCCCTCATTTAAAAACACAGGAGTGATATCACACTAGGAATTCAAGAGAGGAGTCCTGGCCAGGAGTGACCAGTAATTGAAAAATTCAATAAAGCATTAAATGTAATTAATTTTAAAGTTGAAGATCTTAAAACTCTAGATTGGAAAGTGATATGTATGCCAGAGGCTGATATAATTCAACGCGAGAGCCTTTGGGCTTCTGAACTTGCAAGAAGCAGGTTTGCCCAGAGTACTTTTATAGAAATAAAAGACTGTTTTAATTATTACAAACCTGTTTATTCATTGCCTTCTTATTGCAGCTGTAGAGTGCAAGGAATGGATCTGCGAATTTGGATACTTTTTACTTGAGATATTTGTGGAGCAAAAGGGAAAAAATAATTGTTCTACTGAAGGATGAAACCAATGCAGTTTTCTCAGGTGCTGATGACAACAACAATACAAAAACAACAAAACAAAACAAAGAACAAAGAAGATCCCCAAGATTTATTTTCATATCAAGTTTAAATACAGTTCTATTGTTTTTTTCACTTTCATCACTGAATTTTCCCTAACATGTGTTTGTTAAAATATCTAGTTTATTATGATGTATAGTCCATGTTTATTTTTTAAAGTTCACGTATGTTTGATTAAGAGAAAAACAGCTACTTAGTTTGAGAAACAGATTATGATCAGCCTCTTCATTGACTCCTTATTATATTCCGCTAGTATTTCCCCATTCCCCCTTCCCAGTAACTGTTACATTCCTGAAATCTGTGATAACCATTTCCCTGATTTTCTTTTAGAGGACTTTGGTGCCTCTAAATGTATTGCTCTGTTTTTTTTCCTGCTTTAAAACTTTACTTCAGTGAAAATGTAATTCACAGATTATTCTGTGACCGATGTGTCCTGCTCAGGGTTGTGTTTATGACATTGACCATTTCAGTGGTAGTTCAGCAATTTGCTCTCTGGTGTAGAATTTCATCGTACATGCCAAGCAACACTGATTATTTAATTTTAACATATTCCCATTGTTTTTGCCATTATGAAAAATTGTACTTTCCATCGTACACAAAAGAGAAAGTAGAGAGCGATCATAGACCTGAAAGTGAAAGTCAAAAATAGAGTTTTTCTAGAAGAAAAGGGGGGTGGCATCTTCATAGTCCGAAGGTAGGGAAATATGTGTTGAACAGAACATAAGAGCCATGAACTATAAGATGTATTAAAAATAACAGTAAAAAATGAGAGCTGACCATTAGAAACTAAAATAAAACAATTGATAAGTTAGACTACATGAAAATTAATAATTTCATTCATCAAAGGATAAGAATTGACCTTCCTTTCTGTTTAAAAAATCAAAAACAAAAACAAAAAGCTATAATGCTAGGCAAAACATTCTATAATTCAATCCAGATGGATATATAGAGATAGAGAGATATAGACACACAGAACAAAGCTAAGTTTTTCATTTTTACTCCATTTAAATAACTAAGCTCTTTAAAAATAATGTTCTTAACTTTATACTTTTGCTGGAGTATTTAAAGGAAACCCTCTCCTCTCCTCCCACTTCTGACACCAAACACGTGTGGGGCGCTCTCACACCAGGCAGTTCTCCAACTCTCTGACCACCAGCTGGAGGTCCTACAGGTCAAGTCTGGCACTACAACTCAGCGTCAGTGCAGTCGCCCCAGTTCAGAGCCTGTACCGCAAGACTGCCCCCTACTCCAGCTTCGATCACAAGTAGTGGATCTGCAGGGTCCCCACACTTCTGTCCCACGTGGCTACAAACCAGATTACTTGGCTGCTAATCAGAGGTTACTATGATCTCCTCCTCACGTTCAGTCATTTACTATAATGACTTACAGAACTCAGGGTAACACACTTACCAGTGTTTCATAAAGAATATAATGAAAGATACAGATGAACAGACAGACCAAGAGATACAAGGGCAAAGTCTGAAAGAGTTCCAAGCACAGGAGATCTTGTCTCCCTCGAGTTGGGGTGCACCACCCTCCCAGCCTCTAAATGCACTCAGCAGACTGGAAGCTCTTCAGATCTGATTCTTTTGGGTTTTTATGGAGGCTTCATCATGTAGATATGATTGATTATTAACTCAAAATCCAGCCCCTCTGCTTTCCTTGGAGGATGGGAGGTTAGGCTGAATGTTGTAGACTTCTAACCATGGCTTGGTCTTTCTGGGGACCAGCCCCCATGCTAAAGCTGTTCAGGAACAAAAATCACCTCATTAGAACAAAAGCTGCTACTATCACTCACGAAATTTCAAGGGATTGAAGAGCCTTGTGTCAGGAGCCAGGGTCAAAGACCAGCTATTGGAAGAAAAGATGCTCACAGCTCCCCAGTCACTCAGGAAACTATCCGGGTTTTAAGAGCTGTGTGTGTCAGGATCAAAGGACAGAAAACAATTTTAGATTCCTTACTATTTCAGAGTATTTTTTGTGCAGGCAAATACTCTTAATGAAATTTTAAAAGTTGTGTCCCTTTCCTAGTTGGCTAAGTTTTTATCATTACGGGATGTTGCATTTCCCTAAATGTTTCCTCTGCCTTAGTCATATTACCAAACCAGCTAATGTGATAAATCCTATCAATTGTGTTTCAGACGTTAAACCCATCTTGTAATCCTGGGATGAGTCTAATTTGGTCATGAGGTATTATCTTTTTTTAAATGAAATTTGGTTGATAATATTTTATTCAGGATTTTCTCTTCCATGTTCATTGATGTAATCAGATTGCTATTTTCTTTTTTATGCCTGTGAATTTCGATATCAAGGTTATACTAGTTTCACAAAATGAGTGAGAAAGTACTTCCACATTTTTCTCAAATCTGAAAAATATATATGTTAGGAGCTTTAAATTACTTTTTTTTTAGAGGGTGGTGGGGCAGAGGGAGAAGGAGATAGAGAATCGTGAGCAGGCTCCATGCCCAGTGTGGAGACAGAGGTGGGGCTCGGTCTCATGACCATGATTTATTAAATCATTAAATTATTGGTCTCTTGAACATGGATATTGGTGCCAGATTGACAAGGCACTACTTACTGTCAGGCAGTACTTATAGAGAAGTTAATTTCATTTCTGGCTCCTGTTCCTTCATTTATTAAATGGGAATAACAACATCTATTGTAAGTATAACTCACATCTTCCCAAGTCTTATCAGTATGGGTATGCAGAAAGTCTCCCATTAACAGAAATAGCTTCTTAGACTTTATAAACTACCATCACTTAATGTTAAAATATAGAATTACTAAAACAGACCTTGAATTCTTACTATGTCATTTCTCAGAATGTCCGGGGTGTGTCATATGAGCCACTAAACATCTCCTTGCCTTCCATTTGCCATTGTTTGTCTTTAAGGTAGACAAAGTGGCATTACACTCCCCAGGAGTACCTGATGTGTCAACTCTAAGGTTTGCCACAAAGGTTGATTTATCAGTGTTCCTGAGGAGATAAGAAACCTCCCAGGAGACAAACAGGATGCTGAGTTTCTTGAGATTCTCATTGTGCTGAAGTCATATGACTTTCCTCATAGAAATGAGAAAAAAAAATTGTCTTTTTTCTTCACATCAATGCAGCCATAAAGGATCCGAGTCTCCCAGAGCCTTCATATAAACACATTGTTCAACTTTTCTCAGCAGATCCTCTTTATAGGGTTAGCCTGATGATCAGGATGCCGAGAGAGCTCATATTGTTTGCTTACTCCATTCCTATCTATCTCTGTTAAGATGATAATTGACCCAAAACCAAACAGTGCAAAATCAATATTCTACAGTTAATAATCTTTATCAAAATTAATTTCTAACTTGTGCAATCAGAAGTCTAAATTCCACTTTAGTCTCCAAAGTTCACGTTCCCGCTTAATAGAAAACTTGCACATAAACCCCATCATTAGGTGACTGGCCCAATGAAGGAACTCAATCAACCTTTGCTGTCACTGCTGTCATAAATGTTACTAAGGACTTTGGGGAAAGAAATTCAAAATTTGAAAGTCAATGAAACATTTTTTTTCCTATTTAGGAATTCTAGTTGGAATGGTTTAGGAGTATAAAAGATTGATGAGGTTTCAAGTACCTTTGTCTAAATAGACCATAGCAGAAGCAGCCACCTACATCCTTCAGAGCATCGTTTAATCTACTTTAATTTTAGTACTGCTCACTATGTATTTACATCGATTAAAATACCACAAGCCCATTCTATAGCAACCATTTTGTCAAAAATTTAGTCAGATTGAGAAAGTATGGAATGATAAGTCATTAGTGGTAAGATGGGTTTGTTGGAATGTAACTCTACTGGGGTCAGTTTAGTGAGTGTCATCCCCATAAAAACTCATTAGCTTCACACAGAAAGAGCCCTGGTCTCAAGCTGCAGACTGGAACATTGGCCTTAGCCAGCTTTCTGATACAGGTCCGCCATCAGGCACAGGTCCGGGTCACCACAGGTCAGTCCACAGGAAAAGTAATTTGCTGCAGTTGGTTTACTGCTGGCAGTGGAGTTTGCCATTATACATATAGCATACACATATATATATATGATATAAATTATTTAATTACATTATTTTATAATTATATATAATTATCATAAATAACATAGATCATATATTTAACATGTATCATGGTGTATATATCAGTATAATATATGACTATATATTATATATAATAATATATATCAGGTATATTAATATGTAATGTATATATTGAAACATTAGAATCTGTAGGTTCCTATCTTTTATTTACAGAGAGAAAACTGTAAATGGATTAGTTTGTCTTTATAAAGAGCAGGCTTTGCTGATTTTGAATAATATCGAAAGCCATATTTTGGAGTTGAATCATTTGCCTCTAATATATGATTTTTAGAAATATCTATCCTGATTATTAGAATAACAGACAGCATAGGCTGTTGGAACTGGTTTGTTAAAGCTAAAAAAGCAATAAAGGAGAATGTATCTATGTAAAAGGGAAATAGAGAGACTTCCAAATAAGCAATGGAGCCCATGCAGTTTTGACACGTTTATTTTATAGCCCCATCACTTTTCCTCCAATGACATGGACACAGCTCCATGTGCTTCTGCACCCTCCGCAGTGCCATCAGGAGTCCTTTGTTTCAACTCTTATTTGTGGCCAGTGTCTGGAATTTGAAAGGACCGGCCAAGGTCCCTGTACAGGGCATGTGTGGGACGTGAACTTTACAAGGGCAATTGTCCAAACCTACAGATATTCAAATAGAGTGAGGGGCATGTGGTCAATGCTGGGTTTGCACTCTGCCAGTGCATGGTCTCACTTCCATTTTGTTACACAGATTAGCATCTCCTGAGCAAGGCTCTGAGGGGAGTGTCCAGAAAATTCTCTGCTCCAGCTTCTCCAGCTGGTGGTTTCCCCCAAAGCCTAAGCATTTGTTTTCTTTGAGTTTCAGTGTCCCTAATTTCTTAAAGTTCAGTCAACTGCCTGCTAATCTTCATATTCTCATTAGCTTGACATCCTCATGAGATTA
Organism: Ailurus styani; assembly: GCA_002007465.1. Lineage (NCBI taxonomy): Eukaryota > Metazoa > Chordata > Mammalia > Carnivora > Ailuridae > Ailurus > Ailurus styani. The sequence goes on from LNAC01001906.1 coordinate 33,022, forward strand.
AAGGCAGGTAGTGGGACTGGCATAGCTCACAATTGGTCATGGAGACCTAAGCTCCTTGTCCTTATCCTGCTTGATGATCATGAATCACATAACCTGAAACTGTGTGATGCATCTGTTTGCTTGTTCACTTTCTCTCCCATAAGCTCCCTAAGAATGAGGGCTTTGCTTGTTAATGCATCTGCCCACCTCCTGGAACACTGTCCAGCACACAGTAGGCATTCAACAAATTTGTGCTGAAAGAATAAATGAGTTGCAACAGTGACCAGTTATCAAGCTTTGACATTTTCTTTCAAATCTCTTCCTTATACTGAACCCTGGAAGGTTCTCAGATCTCCCATCTCTGGAGGTTCCTTACAAAGACATGACCCTAATGAGTAAGTATGACACAGAAATGAAAATATGTATTATTCTTATAGGATTTAATAATCTGTTAAAATCTGTAGAAAACGTTGCAATCCCTACAAGAGTTTTATAATACACTTGCTGCAATTTACACCATGAAAGTAATTCTCTGTATAAAAAACTTAATGAGGATAGTGAATTCATAAGTATGAAAACCAAGGAATGAAAAGTACCTATGGATGGCTCACTATGTAACTTGTAAGTGGCTTGTTTTTTTTCTTTTCTTTTTTTAAAAAAAATATGGTATCATATTTATGATATGGTATGGTATCAGAGACCACATGAGACTCACATGACATCACAGCGGATGTTAACCTTTGTCAGTTGACGGAGTTCGTGCTTGAAGACTTCTTCACAGAAGATAAGACATTTTAAACATGATAAAAATAATCGTAAGTAAACAAGTAGAATAAGGAATATAAAAATACTCCTTAAGAGGCTAAAATATGAAACAAACTGAACATTAAAAATTCAGCTTGGAAAACTGCTCTTTATGTAGTAAGACATTGAAGAACTTAAATCTGCAAGTACATTTTATGTCGTGATGGGGTGGGTGCAGCAGGATGCTGGGATGTGGGGTTCCTGGTCAGTGACATGAACATTCCCTCCATGCAGGGCAGATGGCTGGAGGGGACAGGAAGAAAGGTCCATTTCCAGCCGGTGCTTTTAGCGCACAGAGCAGGAGAGTGGGTTAGGACACAGTCCAGCTCCCTGCCAACATCTTGGCAGTGGTTTCTGATGTCTGGGGGGTGGTTTTAGGTATACAGTGCCCAGTACATTCCACAGAATTGTGTGGAGCTTCATAGAGAATTGAGATAGTCAGGGATCTGATTTATAATGAATTGCAATTAATTAGATCCTTTCAATTCAGCTGTGCTGAGATTGTCAGTTTTCCATGCTTACTATTTATTGGACAACCGCACATTTTTACCAGATTTTGTGAAGTAAGCCTTTCCTTTCCTTTCATTTAACCCTACGACACATCCTATATACTACATCCTCCCTGCCTCTTCTCTGGATACCCACTATGTTTTTCATTTGAAAAATATCACTGAAACAAATAAACAAAACGGAACATTGTTATGAAACATGGTCTGGGTACCCAACTGAGCCAGAAGATTCAAGGAGTCAGAAAATTCTTGCAAGCATGAAAATCCATAATTGTCTAAATGTAATTTGAAAGCATACATGAAGATATGGCGACTCTTTCCAAGTTAAGTTGCAGATTCGAGTGCATTTCTAATTAAAAGCCTAATGAGATACTGTATGAAACCTGACAGGAAGATTCCGAAATTCATTAATAAAATAAGTGAAGAAGACCATTTAATATATTCCGAAATTAAAAAAAAATAGCAATGAAGCAGTAAAGATCTCACCAGATATGAGAACCTAATATATATCAACTATAATTAAACTTACACTGAAGGAACATAGAACTCAGGAGAAAAATCAGGGAAATAATGTAAAATATAAACCAAGTTTGATATGTTTAAAAAATATTGAATGGATCTTAAACTGACCACACAGTTCAAAAAGGAAACAATATCCATAGCTATGTAGCAGTACAGTATGATACAGAAATACAATACAGAGTGTACAAATTATAGATTCGTAGCCTCTTTCTGAAACCGTAGAGCTTCTGTTTTATGCTTGAAGTCAAACAACAACTGAGTCCATCTAGGGCAACGCAGGTCTTTCCATTTCTCAGAAAACTGAGTAACTACCATTACTGAATGTAACTTTCATGTTCTTGCTCCTTGTGCCTTTGTCTTATACTCTGTCTGTGTAATTTCAGTGTAATTTATGTCAAGACTCACATAAATTGCGTGTGAGTCGTAAATACAATGATCTCAAGGGCATACTGGAAATACAGCGCCTGTTGAGCACTTGTAAGAAAAATGGCCTTTAAGAAAGAATGAAAACGTTCAGGAAGGGGTAAGGCAGAAAGATTCTTCTAACCTAGTGCAGAGGGAGTCGTTTCAGCAGCTTGGAAACTGAAAACTATTTGGGTAATAGTGCACATGAGAAAAGGGAATATGGAAGGGCTGGCCATCAAATTGCCAGCTAGGTGGGCATGTTAATTAAAGCCACGGGGAAGGTAATCGGCAACATCTGGACTGAAACAAACGCTACTGTACTGCTTCCTACCGGAGGACAGGTCCAGCTGAGTTCACTGTGCGCTTGGTCCTAATTTTTGGTCATTAATACACGTATTGTAATCATTCATATATAAAAATATGTATATATCATTTGATATATATGTGTATCACATGGTTGAAAATAGTTTCTAAAGTCTTCTTTCTTCTGTTGTATATTTTTGAAATTTTATGTAATGCAAGTTTAAGAATATTCCACAGGGGTAAAGGAGCAATATTTTAAATTTATGCAAAATTTGAATTATGCAGGACCATCAAAACCAAAATCCATATCCTAGAAATTATTAAGAAATGTTTTTATACAATATATAATATTGACTGTATTTCCAAAAGCAATAATATTTACATATTAGTTTCTCTCTCTTTTTTTTTAAAGATTTTATTTATTTATTTGACACACAGAGAGAGAGATTACAAGTAGGCAGAGAGGTAGGCAGAGAGACAGGGAGAGGAGGAAGCAGGCTCCCTGCTGAGCAGAGAGCCCGATGCGGGCCTCGATCCCAGGATCCTGAGATCATGACCTGAGCCGAAAGCAGAGGCTTTAACCCACTGAGCCACCCAGGCGCCCTTTATTTTTGATCTATTGAAAAAATACCTTGAGATAGAGTTCCTTAAGTAGGGTTACTGGGAAAAAGTGAGTGACTTTTTTTTTTTTAACTTTGGAAATTTTGTTTTTATATTTTTCTCTGAGAGAATTGGGGCATTTTATGACACAATTTACTCATGCACCTAGACCTTGGTCAACAATGGATTTTATAGCACTTTAAAAAATTTAACGAATCGAAGATTTGAATTCAAGGAACATTTATTTTGAATCTTTATGTATAAAGATAGAAAGGTAGAAACTGACAAGGTGTCGGCCCCACGCATGCAGCAACAGGGCTCTCTTGTTTGTCCTGTACATTCTCAATCAGATCTTTGCATTTTGAAAATTTTCAGCTCATTCATGGTCTCTCACGTCTCTGAACATGTACATATAATTCCCCCAGTGCAAACTTAACCCGTGCACAAGGCTTTGTTGGCATATGTACCATTATACTCAATTCTCACTATTCGCAGTGGTGATGTTCTATAAAGTTGTCATGAACACTGAGTTAGTGAACCCTGAACCATTTCTCCCGGGCCGATACACAAGGTTACTTTTTCTCCCAGCCTCTCGTTACCATATTCTGTCAACTCAAAAATATAAGAAAAACTTCAAAAAATCATTAAAAAATTGTTCCCACTTAAAGACACCTTCTTGAATGTGTACCATTGATTTATTAACATTGAACTTACAGTCAACAGCACAATAACTCATACATGAACAAAGCTTATGTAACACGTTTCTTCTCTATAAAGCCCACCACAGTCTTTTTGCTGTCAGGAATGCTAGACAGGACTTCAGCACTACAGAGGGAGGCCATTTCAAATACCGAAACGACACCAAAAAAGCACAAACATGTGAAAATGTGCAACTACATAGACATAAAAAAGGACACTCGTTTACAGGGTGAGAGCTGAAACAAGAAGTTGCCTTGTTTGACTTCAGCTGAGAGAGTGACCTTTAGGTAACACAAAAGGTTTGCCACTTTTTGCCTGTCTGTAAATCACTATGAAAGCACTTCCAAATGTTGACTTAGGGTTTGCAAGCAAATTTAATTTAATTTAATTTAATTTAATTTAATTAATTTTATTTTATTTTATTTTATTTTATTATTTTTTAAAGATTTTATTTATTTATTTGACAGAGAGAGTGACGGCACAAGCAGGGGGAACAGTAGAGGGAGAGGGAGAAGCAGGCTCCCTACTCAGCAATCTCAGATGTGGGGCTCGATCTCAGAACCCTGGGATCATGACCTGAGCCGAAGGCAGATGCTTAACCATCTGAGCTACCCAGGTACCCTGCAAGCAAATTTTAGCAAATAGATGGATTTACAACTATGGATCCGTGAATAATGATGATAGACTGTGTGTGTATAATATATAAATATATAGTAGATACATAATATATAATGTTATATTCTATATATAAGCTTAATACCCATTTTAGCTCATTTACTGGGTATCCAATGAACATATAATACCACTCAGCTGTTTAAAGCTGAAACCATGGCTTTTCATCATGCACCTTTCCATGCTGAGTAACAACATGGTGCATTTCACATGGCAAGCAGGGAACTTGGCAATTATCCTTGACACGCCTTTCACGTGTCCAATCACTCCCCTGGGCCAGTTGATAGTACCTCCTCAATACACTATCTGCTGTTTTTTCACCACTGCTGACACTGAACTTTATACCAAGAAGGTCTCACCTGGCTACCAGCAAGAGCCAGTATTGACGCCCCCATTTGTTATCTACACTGATCACTAATTTTTAAGACCCAAATTAAATGTATGTTCTACTTTAAATTTTTCGAAAGCTTTCCATTTATTTTTTTTTTAAGATTTTAGGTTTTAGAGCAGTTTTAGGCTTACAACAAAATGGAATGGGAGGTGCAAAGATTTCTCATATCCCCACTGCCCTCAGGCAGGCACAGCCTCCCCCATCATCAGCATCACCCACCAGAATGCTGCATTTCTAAATATTATTTATTTATTTATTTATTTCACAGAGGGAGAGAGATCACAAGGAGGCAGAGAGGCAGGCAGAGAGAGAGAGGGGGAAGCAGGCTCCCCGCCGAGCAGGGAGCCCGATGCGGGCCTCGATCCCAGGACCCTGAGATCATGACCTGAGCCGAAAGCAGAGGCATTAACCCACTGAGCCACCCAGGCGCCCTGAATGCTGCATTTCTAAGGAAGGAATGAATGTCTATGGATGCATCGTAACACCCAAAGTCTGTAGTTGATCTTATGGTTCACTCTTGGAGTTGAACGTTCTATGGGTTAGGATGAGTGTATAATGAAATTTATCCATCCTTATAATATCATATAGAGCATTTTCACTGTTTTAAAAATCCATGCTCTGCCTATTCACCTCCCCTCCACACCCCCTGCCAAGCACTGAACTTTCTACCGCTTCCATAGGTTTGCCTTTGCCAGAATGCCATGTATTTGGAATCATACAGTGTGTAGCCCTTTCAGATGGGCTTCTTTCACTTACTAATGTGCATTTAAGGTATCTCCTTGTCTTTTCATGGCTTTATAGTATTTCTTTTTATCACTGATAACACTGCATTTTCTGGATGTACTACGGTTTATTTATCCCTTCACCTATTGAAGGACATCTTGGTTTTTCCCAAGTTCTGACAAGTGTGAATAAAGATACTATAAATTTTTTATGCAGGTATGTGTGTGGACATATATTTTCAGCTCCTTTGGGTAAATACCAAGGACAGTGATTTCTGGATTGTATGGTAAGAGTATGCATATTTTTCTGAGAAACTGCTGGACTGTTTTTCAGGGTAGCTATACCATTTTTGCATTCCCTCCAGGAACAAATGAAATTCCATTGCTCCACATCTTTGCTAACATTTGATGTCAGTGTCATGGATTTTGGCCATTCTAAGTGTATGGTATCATATTACTGTTTTAATTAGCACTTCCCTGATGACATATGATGTGGAGCATCTTTTCATACACTTATTTGCCATCTGTGTATATCTTCTTCAGTAAATTATCTATTAAGATATTTGGCCCATCTTTTATTTAGGTTGTCTGTTTTCTTATCATTGAGTTTCAAGAGTTCATTGTAGATTTGGGTAATTGTCTTTTGTCAGATGTATCTGTGGCAAATATTTTGTCTAGTCTGTGGATTGTCTTTTCATTCTCTTCACATTTTCTTTAGCAGAGCTGAAGTTTTTAACCTTAAAAGAGTCCAGATTATCAGTTATTTCTTAATGGTTTGTGCCCTTGCTTTTGAAGTTAAAAAGGCCAATACCCAAGGGCATGTAGGTTTTCTTTTTTTTTTTTTAATTTATTTTTATTATTATTATTTGCCCAGGGGTACAGGTCTGTGAATCATTAGGCTTATGTCTTTCACAGCATTCACCATAGCACAAACCCTCCCCAATGTGCATGTAGGTTTTCTACTATGTATTTTCTAGGAGTTTATAGTTGTGTATTTTACATTTGTGTCTTTGATCTATTTTTAATTTTTGTAGTATGTCTCATTTCCTTTATTTGCATGTAAATATCTTGTTGTTCCATTTGTTGAAAAGACCATCTTTGCTCCATTGCATTGTCTTTGGTCCTTAGTCAAACACCAGTTAACTATATCTGTAGGGATCTATTTCTGGGCTCTCCATCCTGCCTTGTTGTTCTGTCTATTCTATTGGAAATATCAGTTGTCTTGATTACCATAGTTTTATATTAAGTCTTGAAGTCAGGTAGTACCAATTCTCCAAGTTTATTCTTTTCCCTCAATATTATGTTGTTTATTCTGGATTTTTTCTTTCCATATTATAAACTTTAGAATCAGCTTTCTAATGTCAATTAAATAACTTACTGGGCTTTTGATTGCTATTACATCAGATCTATAGATCAAATTGGGAAGAACTTACATCTTGACCATACTGAGTCTTCTTATCCATGAACATGGGACATCTCTGCATTCACTTAGTTCTTCTTTGATTTCTTTCATCAAAGTGCTGTGGTTTTTCACATATAGGTCTTGTACATATTCTGTTAGATTTATGCATAATATTTCAGTTTTGATAATGCTAATATAAATTGTATTGTGTCTTTAATTTTGAATTCCACTTGTTTATTGTTGATAGAAAAATAATTAACTACTTCATATTAACCTTGTGTTCTGAAAACTTACTATATAATTGCTTATTAATTTCAGTAGTTTTTGTAATTTTTAAAAAATTTTCTTTATAGACTATCATGTCAGTTGCAAATAAAGACAATTTTATGTCTTCCTTTCTTTAAGTAAATCCAAGTTTCTGACCCATATAATTTTCCTCCTTTCCAAAGAACTTCTAACATTTCTTACAAGGCAGGTCTACTGGTAATAAATTCCTTTGCTTTCTACTTGTCTGAGAAAGTCTTTATTTCTCCTTCACAGTTTAAGGATAATTTCATAGGGTATAAGATTCCAGGTTGGTGCTTTCTTTCTTTCACTCTAAGTATCTCACCCCACTGTCTTCTTTTTTGCATGATTTCTGAGAAGCTGGATGTAATTCTTATCTTTTTATCTTTGTTTCTGTACAAGTATGACTCCCCTTCCCCCCCCCAACATCTTGCCTCAGCTTCATCCAGGATTCGTTTTTCTTTTTCTTTGATTCTGTAACTTGAATTTAATGTGCCTCAGTGTAGTTTGTTTTGGGGGTGGGGAAGGCATTTATCTTACTGATGTTCCCTGAGGTTTCTGAATCTGTGGTTTGGTATTTAATATCATTTCAAAGATATTCTCAGCCTTTATTGATCCAAACATTTCTGCTTTTCTTGTCTTTCTCTTTTTTCCCCTTTTGGTATTCCAAGTAAAAATATACAAAAGTATACTTTTGTAAAAGTTTTATAATTGTCCCACAATCCCTAATCTGTGGGATTTTTTTCCACATTTTTTTCTTTTCTCAGTGTTCTCTTTACTTCTTGATTTTCAAAGATTCTATTGATATATTCTCTAACTCAGAGATTATTTGCTCAACCATGACCAATCTACTAATAATCTCATAAATGGGGTTCTTCATTACTGTTATGCTTTTTTTTTTTTTTTAAATTTCTAACATTTCTTTTTTTCTTCTTTCTTAGGGTTTCCATCTCTTTGTTTACATTGCCCATTTGTTCTTGCATGATGACTACTTTATCCGAAGGAGCTCTTTGCACATTAATCATGGTTTTAAGTTCTCACCTGGATAACTTCAACATCCCTCTCACATCTGAATCTGATGCTTGTTCTGTCTCTTCAAACGGTGTTTTTTGCTTTTGGTATGTATTCTGATTTTTTTCTTGATAGATGTGATGTATTGAGCAGAAGTAATTGTTGTAAAGAGCCCTTTAATAAGATGGTTGTGAGTAGTGAGGGAAGGGAAAGGTTCTATATCTATGACTAGGTCTCAGCTTTTCAGTCAGCTGTGCCTCTGCTCTGTGAACTTCACAAATGCTTCTCAGTCCCTCACCACCCTTGGAGAGGATTTTCCACAGAGTGCTGCAGTTGGTATTTTCCTTTCCCAAATCAAGCTCTCATAAAACCACAGCAGGTTAGGCTCTACTTAGCCAGTTTCTTTTGAAGGCAGTCCTTTTTAAGAAGAACAGAGCAGTCTATTTCAAGATGATTCCTTTTCCTTTCCTGCTGAAAACCTGAGAAGATTTTTCTCTGATATTTACTATGAGAACCTGGTCAAGCTCCTAGGATAAATCTTGTAATGTTGTAGGGCTCCTCTATGAATACTCTCCCTGGAGATTTTAACGCTCAGATTTGTCTGCCCTGAGACTCCCGCAATTCATCAATTATAGTTCTTATTTTCCCACCCCAGCACTTGTTCCCAACGTTGTTTCTGCTGCTGAGTTTCTGCTCTGAGAAGCCATAATGACCTGCGTTCACCTGTCTCCCCAATCTTATGGGCAGTAGTTGCCCTTTGCCCTCCCTTCTTTTATCAAAGAAGAGTTGCAATTTTTAAATCAGTTTAGCTTATAACTTTCTGTTAAGATAAGTGGCAACTTCCAAACTCTTTACGTGCAGAATTGTAAACATTTTGCATTGGTTTTTACCATGAAAATTTATACCAATTTTGAAATCATATGAATTTAAGAAAACATTCAAGCACTTTAGATATTACTGGGTGAGGATGAGATGTCTGGAGATACTATAATTGTTATGCAAAAATGGAAAAAAATTAAAAAGTTAAGCCTAGACTCTGAGGTTAGCAAACCATAAAGGTGGATAATTCTGTGTGTGTGTGTGTGTGTGTGTGTGTGTGTGTGTGTGTGTGTGTGTGTTGTAGAAGACTTACTCATTTATTCTCATGTGAATAAGAGAGGCATCTAGACCTCCTAGATAAAGGTGATACTGTTTTCTGTTTCTTGGGCTCTTTCCAATGATATTCTGAGTGCATATATAAACACATCCTTTTCTTTTTCAATCAAATATATGAATATTGTTATAAATCTTGATTTATCTACTTGATATTAACTTTGAGAAGTTATTTCTTATTAGAATATTTAGTTCTGTCAAATCCTCTTAACAGGTCACATAATGTATCACAGAAGGACTGTGATACCAATTACTAAGCCAGTTCCTTACTGAAAGACACTTGTATTGTTTAGAACCATCTGTCATTATAGACAACAGTGTGATAAACATTCCTCCTATGTTATTTTCTTGTGTGCCAGAGTAAATGTGTCCGTGACAATGCTGGGTCAAAGGGCTAACAGATGCTTGATTTTGACAGGCACACAGCATTGTCTATGAGAGAGTCCTTATGAGTAGGGCAGCATGGGGATGTGTCAACATTACTGAGCTAAGACTGCCTGTTTTCCCACTGTTCCACCAGATAATACTTCACATTATCTGGGCCACTCATGTCCACAACTGGTCACAGAGATGACAGTGTAGCTGAATGAGTCAATGCAAAAGTGGAATGAAGTCAGTAACATCTTGGAATGTAGACCCACAGCTTTTTTTTTTTTTCTTGTGAATCAACAGCAATGCTCCTGTGGGTGCATGTCTTCAACTTTTCCAGCTTCGAAGGATTTATCCAGCCTTCTTGAGGGACTAAATTGGCCAGGTTTACTTCCTCGACAGAGGGCTCCAGCCTGGCAACCTCCAGCTCCTCTTTCATCTTCTCTTGCACTGAGAATGATTTGGTCTGGACCTCTTCCTCTTTCAGGGCATTATTCTGCCATTAATCCTTTCTGTGATTCTCAGTTTTTCCTCTCATTTTAGATGCTTGATCTTTGGCTCTTACTCTTCCTTGTCCTTGCTCTCAGTCTTTTCCTGTAAATATCTTCATCCTCTGCTCCTCCCTGCTCTGGTTTGGGACAACTGAGGTAACTGGTCCTGAAATGACATCATCCCTATGTCCTTTTTCTGTGACATAATAAACTCTTTCATTATTCAGACAGATTTTATTGGGGTTTTCTGATACTTGCAGTTGAAATCATCCTGAACTTAGTATTGAATTGCAAAGAAAATTTTTGAAAAGCCACCATTACTTGAATTAGATAATTTGCATAAGGAGGTCCTGATACCATGAGAACCTTAACCTAAATCAAGTTCTGGGGGCTACTGGAGCTTGACTGAGCCAGTTAGGGGTCAGTGGACATAGGGAGCATTCTTCCTGTGGCACAAGGACTGGTTTTAGTGCAGCAAGGAAGATATGGGGCTCTGCCCAACATTGCATAAACAACCTTCCTCTGAGAAAAAACAGATTTGAAGAGCAGTTTCCAAAACAACAACAACAACAACAAATCTAGTTCCTGAGAAGTTGAAAGATATCCTCTAGAGAAAGGAGTCATGAGATAATAAAGCTTGACAGCTTTGTGGCTGCTGAAGAAAGATGAGCAGACAGATGGTAGGAACTTTAGGAATGAGGCAGTGTTGAGATCAGAGATAAAATGAAGGCATGATTGGACCAGGATGCTATGGCCCCTGAAACCCTGGTCCACCCACTATTGATCGGCAATGTACACCTGGCCTGAGAGCAAAGAAGAGTCTAATGGAACAAATATCTTAAGGAAAGGAAAGCAAAGCCATCATAATGGCAGCTAAGCAAATTTGGAGTTCCAACAATGTTTGGGTAATGTTCAAGCATTCTGGAGATATTGAACTGGTAGACAGTTCTCATAATAGTCTAGAAAGAAAGATCTTAATTGTTTGTATTATTATTTAATACTATTAAATTATTTTCTAGGAAATAGATGCTTACAGAAATCCCAAACAATTGTTCTGTGGTTTGACTACCAAAAATTAGTGAAGATAACATGAGGTTTTATACTGTTATTTGAGCTCAAATTATAGATTTCATTTCATTTTTTTAAATGTTCAAAAAGATTCATTTATTTATTTGAGAGAGAGGAGGGGGAGGGGTGAAGGGAGAAAGAGAGAGAAACTTCAATGGACTCCTTGCTGAGTGGAGCCTGAGGCAGGACCTTGAGAACACAATCTGAGCCCAAACGAAAAGTCAGACGCTTTACCTATTGCAGTACCTAGGCACTCCACAAATTTTAGATTTTTATTCATTGTGGAAAAATAAGGCAGTATTAATCATTTACAAAATCTTTTATGATTTATTCATTTTAATATACAGATTAACTTTTTTTCTTTTCTGATAATCTCAGCACACCAGACACACTGTGTGATTATATTTGTTTACTCTCTTTGTAACTAGCTTTGCAATTAACACAACTTGGTATTTGTCTGTAATTTCCGAACTTACATCATGGAACAGTTATAAGATATTAAAATAAGTTATTCCTCACACTTCTAAATCTTCCCTTGCAAACCCCCGCATAATATAATATTTTGTCTCTAAGGAACTAATTCATCATGGAAATTCCAAGATGGAAGTCATTAAGTGATCTAACGTGATATAATTTTACCAACTGATATTCTAACCCAGAGTGAGAGATTTGGTGAACAATTTCACAACATACCCACACCAGCTGTTACATTTTTAAATAGTTGGCTAACTAATTTGCAAGAATGTCACCTCCATGTTACATTAATTTATACTGTTTATGATGCTCGGGGTTTTCTAATTCCAAAATCTATCTCCTATCATCTAATTATCTATCTATGTATCATCTCTCTTTCTATCTAATCTATCAATCATCTATATATCTATCACCTATCTATTACCTACCTATCATCTACCTATCATCTATTTTGAGAACATGAATTATCTGTTCTTGCAAACTCAAGTCAACAGTTACTTTCTAAAGAAATGTCTTCCTTGTGTTTACGCCATATGATGTAATTTTGTCTCTTATTCTATTTTGAAGCTCTTTGGTATGTTGTGTTCTAGACAGAGCTGACACATCAGAATGACCCTGCTTGTTGGTATTGATTAACTCTTGTTCTGGCGGATTGGCATCTGCACCATACAAGGTGCTACTTATCTTGAACTGTTCTGCTGGCTTTAATCATGTCTCTTAAAGCTAGTCTTTAATGTTTTATATTTGAGAGGTTGATCCATTTGTATTTATTTCACACTAGTATTTCTCAATCTTGTTACCTTTGTGGTGACAAATTTGCATTAATATTTTTTGCTATCTCCTTGTTTCTCTATATTTTAGTTTTTAAAACATACTTATTTTTATGTCTTTAGAGATTCCACTATTTTCATCCCAGAGAGCTACAACTCTCTGAATCACACTTTAGAAAATATTTCCATATTAAATATTATGCACTTTGCATTATGTGATTCTAATTAATTCTTCTCAAAGACAATGACAAGAAAGCAATATATAAAGCATTTTGTGGTAGAGGAAACAGGAATCTGTTTATGCAGGTAGCCAATGAAAGGTGCACTTTCTGAGTTCAGAGCCTCTCATTGTGGGGTCTCCAGGCCAACCATGCTGGAATCTCATTAGCAGACTGTAAACATGCAGATTTAAATAGAAGAGCTAGGGGGGCACCTGGGTGGCTCAGTGGGTTAATCCTCTGCCTTCAGCTCAGGTCATGATCTCAGGGTCCTGGGATCGAGCCCCACATCAGGCTCTCTGCTCGGCGGGGAGCCTGCTTCCTCCTCTCTCTCTGCCTGCCACTCTGCCTACTTGTGATCTCTCTCTCTCTCTCTCTCTCTCTCTCTCTGTCAAATAAATAAATAAATCTTTAAAAAAAAAAGAAGAGCTAGGGAAAACGGGGTACCTCACAATAGTTTTAATGTGTGGTTCTTTATGAAAGAGTCTAAGTACTTTCTATTTGTAGTAGATATTGTATTTGTCTACCTGTGAAATGCCTGGTTATATCACTTACTTTTTGTTTTGTTTTGTTTTGGTAGTGAGCTACAGTTACTTTTACAGTTGATTTATAAGAGTTCTTAGCATATTAAGAAAGTTAAACTTTTAGTTGTCATATGGCTTGTCAACAGTTTTCTCATTTTTGCACTTATCTTTGCAATCTGTGTATATTTTTGTAAATTGCACTTAACCTAACCTATCAGCTTTTATTTTTTTTGGTTGGGTTTTTTAATTTTATGAACATAAAATTTGGGAAGATAAATATTTCATGGTTTCTTAATGCATTAAGGGGATTTTATGCAAATCCATGTGAATAATAATTTTCCCTTATTTTTTTTAAAGATCTTATTTATTTGACACAGAGAGAGAGTGCGCACAAGTAGGGGGAGTGGCAGGCAGAGAGAGAAGCAGACCCCTTGCCCTGCAAGGAGCTCAGTGCGGGACTTGGGATCAGGACCCGAGACCAAAGCAGACGCTTAAACCGACTGAGCCACCAAAGTGTCCCAATTTTCCCTTAAAATATTATAAAAACGTGTGTCTCTTTCCTGGTAAGAAGAATTTGAGATTCATCCTGAGTTATGATACAATAGCAACATCATCAACAACAAAACAACAAGACTCATATCTGCCGTTTGTCTACTTATTGTGAGGTAGGCATTAGACTAGAGCTCTATACAAGGAAGCAGTACCCCAATGAGTGTATGTTATTGCCGCCATTACAGAGTTACAGGTATTTGAGGTCCAGAAATGCATAGACCTTAGCTAAAATTAATGGAGGAACTAGAATTAAAAAAATAAAAATAAACTACAGAAAACCCCTATACCATACAACAAAATTCTTATTTTTTTTCCAATTTAGAAAACTCCAGAAAAATAAAGTTTACTGGTCAACCCACAATCCTCATGCCACTCGAGATCTGATCTTTTTTCTCTAATTCAGTGGTTGCCACTAATTTTGAGGCAGGAGCTCCTGCGCAAACCTCCTGAAAGCTGTGGAAGAGCTCCCTGGAAAGTCTACACATACTCACATTATATTAAACTACGCCAAACACAAAATGTGCCGATCAAAAGGTTGCAGTTTGATAAATTTTCCCAAATTGAACACACCCTTATCAGCAGTATTCAGATCAAAAATAGAACATTATCAGCCCCCAACAGGACCTGTTTTTCCCCTTTCAGTCTCTAGCCACGAAGGGTAAAACTATCCTGACTCCTAACACCTTAATTAGAAACTCTCATTTTTTAATTACATTTTGTAATACACTTACCTTCATTATGGATGTCTAAGGGGAGTTTTATATTGAAACTTGTTTCAAACTTATTTGGTACACATTTTTTTATTTAAGTATTAAGGAATTTCTACAGAATACACTGATCTAAGTTCCATCATTACCAGGCACCAAGCATGTGCCAAAGATTAATCCATTCAGTCAATAATTACTGAAGGCCAAGCATTGGGTATACAGTGAAAGAGGTGAAAGAAAAAAGAAAAAAAAAGCAACACTAAAAATGGTTTAGGGGCTAAAAACTAAGTGCCAACTTGGCTCAGGGGACATGTTTTCCATTTGTAGGAGGTACTGAATAATGCATGAACTAGGGTAAGGAGCCCTGTGAGTCACACGGAAATTCATCTATGACAAGGCAGATGCACTGTCCCTACATCATTCTTGCAGACCCTGGGTCTTCTGTGTCCACTCTAAACCCTGAAGACTGAAGCTTGGCCCCTGGTGACAGGCCAGGACCATGCAACCAGCTGCAGAGGATTGTGATCACAAGCAAAATGCATTTTGTGAGCCAGTGAATTTAATAGCTGGTATTTCTCCTCTCCCTTGAACTTGTGCCCCAGAGTAATAAGGGAGAGAGCTACCTGCTGGATGAACCTTCAGAGAGAGCGAACAGTGAGATTCTGTTACGTTAATCAGCTGAGAAGTAGGAGTTGTTTGTTATTGTAGCAAAACCTGTATCTTGTCTGTCCTCACTGATAAAACCTACTAGCTACTCAGAATAAGGAATTATGGCCAGTTTCATCAAAATTCCCTTTCCATTTTGAAACTAGCCTTCTCCACAAGTGTGAAGACTTTATGAGAACATATCATAAGAGAATATTTTGTCACTATTTTCCTAAGCATATATATTATGTGATGCTTAGCACAATGTTAACATAAAAGACACATTTGTGACTGACTGAATGTATAATTTATTAAAGAAAAAGTGTTGTACATTTTCTCTAATGAATAAAGTCACATATCATATAATGACATAACTCCGCATATGTAATTAGAGGGATCTAAATCTGATATAAAATAATTAAATTACATTTTATGTCATTTTATGATTCTTAATTGCCTATGCCTTTTAATTTAGCAGACTTTCTGAGAACAAAAGCCAAGGCAAGCTCTTACTTTGGGTGTGGCATGGAGAGGCAGGAGGGAGTGCTGGATTCCACCGGCCCAGAAGCCCCTCTCCTGGTGAAACACTATCAAAAACACCAGAACAGCTTTCCAAATGCCCAGATACACAACCACCACATTAAATTGTATTTTTCATTACTTATCCCCACAGCCCTATCCTCCTCCTTTCGCTCCAACCAAACATCAATTTCCCGAACTAAACCTAAACAGCATCATTCCTGATCCACCCTGGAAGGCTGTCTGCGGCGCATCAGCGAGGTGCTTGGAATACTGACCTTGGCAGCAGCAAGCAGCACAGTGGCTTTGCAAGGCTGTGTCCCCCAGGGTCCTGGCAGAGAGGTGGTGCACGCCCCCAGCCCTGGTGGCGAGACACCAGTTTGAAAGCTTTTGTGACTGAGACAGCACTGGGACATTTGCAGAGTCATGTTATCTCTGTATTAAAAATCTATCCTTATCCTATTATTTGGGCCAACCTGTGGCAACATGCCAATACGTCGGGGCCTGTGCCATGGGCTCTGTGAAGAAGGAGAAAAGTGGGATTGATCGCCTAATGGAAACGTGGGCCAGACTCCACAATCCTGCTTGCCAGGTTGTCGATTACCTTTCATGGTGAGCCACTTCCTCTGGATAAGGAACCCGTTCCTCTTTAGAAAGGAAATAAAATAAAATGAAATAAAAAGGCCATATGCTCTTCGACTAGACTAATATCAGGAAAACATATGCTTAGCATCATGAGTTTGACCACTCTGTAGTCTTTTCCTACAAAGCAAAATAAATTGCCCTAGACCTAGGTTAGAAAAAGTTAACGTTTCTTTTATTTTATTTATTCATTTATTTATTTTTGTAATTATTATTTGCCCCAGGGGTACAGGTCTGTGAATCATCAGGCTTACACCTTTCACAGAACTCACCAAAGCACAAACCCTCCCCAATGTCCATAACCCAGCCACCCTATCCCTACCCTCCCACCCCCCAGTAACCGTCAGTTTGTTTCGTGAGATTAAGAGTCTCTTAGGGAGACAAATCATAAGACAGTCTTAACATTTCTTTTAAACAATTCTTTAAAAATGATTTGTTTTAATATCTATTGCTTTGAATGTCTTATGAGACTTTTCTCTTTTTTTCTTAAATTATGTAAAAGGTGTTACAAACATTTTTTTACAAGGATAAAGCTATTATACTTGGACCAAGGTAAGTTTAGCTATCTTTAGTTAAACTAGGAAACATTGTAAACATACATTTTAGTGAAGTAATAATTGCACCAGATAATCTCCATGTGGCAGTTTTAATATGTTCAACCACGATATACTTAGATTCAGTTGTATTTTACTAGCGTAGTAAATAAAATAATAAAAGTGAAGAAGAGTAGTCTTGTGAATTACTTTCTAATTTCCAGGTATTTGTGGTGATTCAAAATTTATCCAGAGTCTGAATGAATAACGACATAGTAGAGGAAGTGAAAAGAATCATACTGAACCATCTGCGATATTCTGGAAAATATAAAAATCACGCTTCCATTAGGGTAACATTTACACTAGGAAAAAAAAACTTTTCTTGCTATTTTTTTTGTTCAGCAAATACGTAGACATCACTTCTATACACTATTTCACTAGGCCTAGAAGGGAAACAAAAAAGGACAGTATATGACCCTTGCTTACCACAAGCTTAGGACAAACCTCGGAAAATTACATTGTCTCGAGTACCATAGTGTTTAGGACAAAAGTTAGCAGCACGGAAGACAGGATGTAGGAAATGGGAGGGCTGACGCATCTATCTGACCTACCTGGAGTGATCTGCTGCTCGGGGACAGTGTCCTTGCGGGTTCTGTCTGTCCGACTGTGGCGGCCCAAACTAATGGAGGGATAGAGGGGGAAACATGCTAATACAGGAAAAGCATGCAGCGAGAATTTTTGCTACTCTGCAGTAAGCTTGTAATCATGAAAAGCCTATTTTACTCCAAAAAAAAATCTACAATTTAAAGAAACAGAAAAAAATAAGAAACAGGAAAGCTGAAAACAAATTACTATGACCTATTTAATCATGAATGTGCTTGTTACAGTCATGTTGTACTTTTTCCTGGTTAATTAATGGAATTCATAAAGAAAATGATCTTCATTCATTTCGCTTAATATGATCGAATCACAATAAAGGAAAGGCAACCCACCAGGTTTAAAATCTGTTCTTCCGCAGTCCTTAAAAAGAGTCTCATCTCGTTGGGACGTGATCATTACATGTACCTATATAAATAAGATATCTAACTGTGGTTTTATATACATTCACAGACAACCTTTAATTTATATTCTGTCCTTCTACCCTCCCCCACATTTCCAGCGTGTGGTCAAATTATGTAGCTTAATTGTAACCACTTGCGGGATGGTCTTACCTGGCTCACTAAAAGGAGGCATGGAGCCTAGTACTAGCAGCTTTATTATTTTATGTGGTATTTTATAGGCATGGCACAGAAAGCTTCATCAATAGCATATTTACATGAATACACATTAAAATATGGTCTTTCCCGAAACATTAATAATGGTTAACATTCTCAAATGGATCTTAGGGAGCTGCAACAGCTCACTGTAGTAATTTCCTTATTTATTTATTTTGCACATCTTATTTCAATGCATTTTCTAAAGAGTAATAGTGAGAACATTATTAATATCCCACACTTTGTATAAGTGACAAATTCACTTCCAGTATTAAGCATATGCTTTCAAATAATCTATGTGTTGTCCAATAACCAGGAAAATACCAAATACCATGTTTTACTGTTGAAATAAATTTATCTTATATCTTTGATAATGATTGTATTTCAAGATGACATTTAGACTTGCAATCTTACCCCTTAAGAAAAACACTTACCATGTTTGTACTTATCACATAATATACACTTAAATATAACAGAAAGTATATACAGGAAAGTTTTCAGAATCCTTAAACTCTAGTATTTGATGTAACCGTTAAGATGTCTTTTCAAGCAAAAACAAATAGAAGTTTCCAAGTCTTTTATAGTAAGAATGCTGTGTTGTCCTGTTTCTAAAATATATACTTATTTTTTAGATTACAAAGACTAGATAAATCTCAGTTTATTGGCTTGGATTTGTTTCTTTTCTTGGGGAGAATTTATGATCTTCGAAAGGATCAATAGCCCTTGCAACAAAGGTCCTATATTTATCAGAGAGCAGCAACAGAGAGACACAATAAATAAGAAATGAGACTGAACCCCACTCTTCTGTAGGGACCTCAGGCAGGGCCCATCTTTGACAAAACCGAGAAACAGCCACATCCTGTGTTTGGTACCCAGGAATTTTCAACTGAGAAAGGTTTTGCCTTTCTTGAGCACTTCTTCCCCTTATGTTGTCCCCACGCCAGGTTCTCAGAAGGAAGGGTCCTCAGAAGAGTACTTCACACTCCAAGTATCCTTTTTCATAGTCTGTGCTCGAAGCCACTGCCCCATTTCCTGCCTATGTGACAATACCTTGGGGAACTTCTGGAGAAATGTCTATCGACTGAAGACTCATGAATGGTTGAAGTAATCTCCTCTTGGGACAGTGGGAAGGTTGCTTATGGCAGAATATTCCTAAGGCTCCATAAAGCCCTGAGAAATGAATATCAAATGATGATTCTCAGAAAGATTAACAAAGGAAGTACTCAAAGGATTTGTTGTGAAACAAACTGACCCCAACTGAACACCGAGCGGGGTAACTGGCTGCATGCTATGGTTATGGTTATGATCTCCCACATGGTTCATGTGGGAGAAGCTACAATTCTCTCATTCTACTCTCAGATCCTGTCTTTAATCAATAGGACATTCCTGGTGACATTCTGTACTTTCTTTTATCTTCATACCTTGATAGGGCCCAAATAAGTTTTGGAAACTATATCAGATTAAACAGAATTAAACGAGTTCCTTTGCTGCAGGAATTTTTAGAGGATTCAAAAAAGGAAAGCACTTTGCAAAGGAAATGTGTTATGAGACTGTTTCCAAAAGTTTGTTTACTGTGGTCATCATGCATGTGTGCATATACTTGTGTGAGTGTGCATGTGCATATAATCAACTAATGTCTCTCAGAAATAATTTTCTGTGAAAGAGGAAGTCATGGGCCAAGATCAAGGGAGATATAGATTTTAAAGAATGATCTTCCATTTTCATACTTACCTTTTATGGTCTGTGGTGTCTTTGTATTCACTCACTTGCCACTGAAGATATTAGAACTCAATATATTATATGTTAATAAAAAATCTTGAATAAAAAGAGAAAAAGTCATGCCTACCAAAAGTATAATTTTCAAAAATGTAAATTTCATTTTTGTTCAAAAATGAAACACCTAGATTGAATTATTTATTTAAAAATAAAAAAGGAAAGAAAGAAGTCGTGTGGCTCGGCAGCGGTATCCCTACAACCAGGACCTCAGGAGGGCCCGGTTTCAGAGGGTGAGGACTCAGTGGAAGTAAGCAGCACAGAAGACCAGGGCTTACAAGCGAATCACACAGGATCCTTGAGAATAGTATCTCTGAGGTAAGACTTACATTCATGTAGATGGACGTATATCTGTGGTCTTTCTTTTTTAATAACAAGTCCTCTGTTTATTGTAGAATATGGGTTGCTATGAAGATGGATTTGGGAGTCGGAGAGGGAGCATGAACAAATTTGGACAGGGATCTCAACCCATGAATATTCACCCGTCTGGACTGCACTGGTAGCAGCAGAATTAACACCCAGTTTGTTGATACAGGTGGTATAAACAGAAGAAACCCCTACAACCCTGTGCACCAGCCTGCTCTCGTCTTCATCACTTTGGAGAGCCAATGAGGTCATGATGACAAAGTCAAGTATCACTCTATTAAGATTAGATGATGGAATTCTGGGAAATGTAAAGCAATGGGAGAGATGTCATGCGGCATCTGGAAGAGTCTTGTGTTGTTCAGATCACAGCACATGGACGGCATCCCCACCATGACCCTGCGGCCATTCACCTTACCTCGGCCCATCTGGTTCTGTGTAGCTATTACGTAAACTAAGTCCCAGGATCGCAATCCGTTGGTGGAAGGGCATTCTATAGGAAGAGGCTGTCAGGGCTAATGAACTTGAAATGTTAAAGACAAGGATTTCCTTAAACTTCAGAGAAATCAATGAGGTTTGACTCTTATATTTGGCTGTAGACAGAAAAAAAAAAAAGAAAAAAACCCTTCAGATACCGTAATCAGAAATAGCATCTGCTTAACATTTAAATATATACCAAGTTTGATTAGAGACAATTGGATGTACTCTAAAAAAAGATCGTAAGTATTCATAGATTCTGTATAGTTGAAAGCCATCTAGATAAAGAACACTACAGATATAATATGAATAATCTAGTGCCTCTGGAGAAAAAATACAATTAAAGTAAAATACCACAATCTTAGCATTTATGCATGTGGGATATGCTCATCCAAAGAGTGCTGTGATTTATTTCTTATTGTCAACATAAAATATTTTCCTAATTGAAGAAAATTAGACAGAATTTCAAAATTCAAAGTTACCTATAACTTTAGAAACATCTGTCTAGCTGAAGAGCAACTATGTTCAAGGCACTTCAAAAAGGAAACAATGTACATCAATAATACATGATTTCTGTTCACAAGGAGTTCACAGTCAGTGAAGTGAATAATACACGTTCAAGGAATTACAGCACAGTAAGACCTCTAAGTAGCATGCTTTGTTGGAAAAAAAGAAAAATGGGCTCCTTCCCTTGCTAGCTGGGTAACTTCTTTGATCTTGCATATTTTTTTCAACACAACAGAAATATTTTACTTGTTTTAGTTTGTTGTGAAGTTCAAATGAGAAAAAAAATATGTGTGTGTGTGTACAGAACTGGGAGAAACACATTTCTGTTGTGTATGTACCCTATCTATGCTATTTTGTTATTCAGCCCAAGCTGACGAATGCAGCATCATAGTTTGACCCACTTTTCAGTGGCTGCCACATGTTCCATGGCAGGAACTGCGAATCACATTGCAGAGAAACATGGGAGAGTGGTTGTGGCCATTTTATTTTATTTTTTTTAAGATTTTTTAAAAAATTTATTTATTTGACAGAGAGAGAGAGAGATCACAAGTAGGCAGAGAGGCAGGCAGAGAGAGGAGGAAGCAGACTCCCCGCTGAGCACAGAGCTGGATGCAGGACTCGATACCAGGACCCTGAGATCATGACCTGAGCCGAAGGCAGAGGCTTAACTCACTGAGCCATCCAGGCACCCACTTGTGGCCATTTTAGAAAACAAGATGCTCAAAGACTTGGGTAATTCTAGGGCAAAGCAGAAAGCTTTGTAGTGTAAGTGCCTCCTATTGAGCTTCTGAGTACCAAGGCATCTGTCCCAAACACACCCATCTCCAATAAGCAGGTTGTCAGATATATATATGTATATCTGATATATATATATATATACACACACACACATACATATACATGTATATGGACATATACATATAATAAATATATATTATATATTCTATATTTATATATTATATTTAATTTATATTATGTTATGTATAATATATTATTAATAATTAATTTAATATAATATAATCTTATATGATATAATTTTATATAATATAATTATATTATATATTATATGATACATTTTATATATTTATATAAAATATATAAAATATATTTTATATTTGTGTATATATATATCTCCTATATATATATATATCCTAGCTGAACAAGGGGATAAGGAGCCAGGCTGCCCCCACACATGACGTTCTCCATTTAGAAAGCCCTCAGGGTCTGGATCCCTGGCCACCTCAGGCAATCTGCTTTTCTCTTTCTGCTCTAATGTTATAAATTATCCAATAAAGAGTGAATTCGTGAAACCCCAGCCACCCTACCCTTGCACCCTAATAAAGCCAGAGCCCCAGGCTCGCTTTCTAGCTCTGTCTCTCACCCCGACCCCAGGCCTCTCTGGGTGGCCCAGGTATTCCTAGCCAATAGCATCACTTTCAGTAAGCAGAGACCAACATGAAACATGCTCGACACCACCCCATGCCTCCCAAATCTGTCCATTTCCCTTGAGTCAGATGGGCACAGGCATTATTGTTTACTAGATCCCACAGGACCTGTTGGGCTGCCCTACTCCTTCCCCCAGTCTCTGGGGCACCATTTTCCATCAGGTCTCCCCTGCTCACTGTCTTCTATTGGCAAAGCTGCCAGACCTGGTCTTCCCAGAGGGACACGCATTGGCTCTTCTCTCAGTCCCCCTCACTGCTCATCCTGATGGTTTCAGGTGGGCACGCTCACTGCCCCCAGCTGTATTCAAATGCCACTTCCCAGTGGAGACTTCAGTGCTATGGGGTGACAATTCAGTGCCCCTCTCCTATGCACAGTTCCTCTCCTCCTTCCCTGATTCAGTTTTCTTCATGAATCTGCCAACCTTTGCAATATCATCTATCTCACTTTTACGTGATTATTGTCTATCTTGCCTACTTTAGAATATAAACTCTGTGGAAGCAGAAACTTTGATATATTTACTGCTGCACCCCCAAACCTGTAATGACTTAGCATGAAACAGATGCTCAATAAATATTTGTTAAAAGATTGACTTAAAGGAGTAACATATTTTAAATGCAGCTCACTAGGTCAGAAACACGCAAGAATAATGTAAGAACTACGTGTAATTTGAATTTTTATAAGTGAAACGAGTGGAATTTTCTCCTGGAAAAGTCTAAAAGGGAGGATGTTCTCAAGATAGTGTAAGGATGAGAGCTTGAAAGTGAGGGCTTTACACAAAAGCCCTGTTTCTGCAGCATTTATATGCAATGACTTAGTCATCAGTGTTATAGGAGTTTGAGAGATAAATGGAACAAATACTAACATTTATCTTTTAAAATTGCCTTTATTGTGGAGACACCTGGATGACTCAGTCAATTGGGCATCTGCGTTCAGCTCGGGTCATGATCTCACGGTGCTGGGATTCATGCTCGGCGGGGGGCCTGCTTCTCCCTCTGCCTGCATTCGCCCTGCTTGCGTTCTCTCTCTCTCTCTCTCTCTCTCTCTCTCTCTCTCTGATAAATAAATAAATAAATAAATTCTAAAAAAAATATTTTTATTGTGGTAAAATATACATCGTGAAATGTGCCATTTTAATCATACTTAAGTGTATAATTCAATAGCATCGAGCACATTTACAATGTTGCACAAGCATTGATACTGTTCATTTCCAGAGCTCTTTTATCCCCCCAAATAGGAACTCTATACCTATTAAAACGTAACTCCCCATCATTCCCTTTCACCATTCCCCGGTGCTCTCTCCTGTGTTTTTTGTTGGTATGAATTCTACTAATTGAGGTATCTCATATAGGTAGAATCATGCAACATTTGTCCTTTCTTGTCTCATTTCATTTAATGTAACGTCTTCAAGTTTGTCTGTATTGCAGCAAGTGTTAGAATTTCCTTCCTTTTTAAGACTGAATAATATACAATTGTATGTAGATGCCACCCGATGTTCATTCATTAATCTAATGTTGGACCATTGCTTTGATTCCACCTTGAAGTTATTGGGGAAAATGATGCTATGAACATTGGTTTACAGGTCTCTGAGTGCCTACCTTCAATGCTCTTGAGCATACACCCTGGAGTGGGATTGCTGGGTCTTATGACAATTCTATGTTTAACCTTTTGGGACATTGCTGGACTCTTTTCTGCAGAAGCTGCTCCATCTGCTATACACCAGCAAGGCACGGGGTTCCAATTCCTCCACATAACCACCAACGTTTGTTAGTTTCTTTTTCCTTTTTGTATTTTTCTTTTCCCTTTTATTTTTCTTTTTTGGATAATACCCATCCTAATGAAAGCGTATTACCACTTTTCAATAACAAGCTTTTAAACTGAAGGGCCTAACGCAGTCACCAAGATGGTCCAGCTCCAGTACGTACAGTCATTATGATGGCCTTTGACCATTTTCTGTTCCTTCGGTGTGTCTCCCATGAACACTTCCCTTTCCCCCAAAATATGCACATAGCTCACTGCAATGCTTTGAGCTTCCAACACAGTATCCCACTGCATAATGGGAAGGGAGGGAGAAAGAGAGTGGGTGACCACAGTAATGGATCACCATGGAAATCTACCTAAGAGACTTCTAGAATGTTTTAAGAGAATCTAATTCACACGCAGCCTATAAAAAATACCAGAGGAGTTCCCACTAATTAAAGTAAGGCTAAGTACCTAAAATATAATAGACCAAATAGAAAATGAGAAAAAAAAATCAATTGCTTTCCCCAAATTTTGCCTCTCTGCAAGTCAGAGAGGCTATATTTACACTGACCAGAAGGTTGGAGAAACAATTCGCAAATGAGACCAATGTTATTTGACCAAATTGTCTTTTCCAATGGAATGATTTTTCTTCATTTATCCCAAGATCAAACTTCACCACAATATAACCAGGGCAGGAAGGGGTCAGATGATGGAATTGGGCCTGGATGCGCCTGCGTGGTAGAGGGGCCCTGAGCCCTTGAGACCTCCGGGCTCGCAGGCCCCACCCAAAACCTTTCTGGCTGAAAGAAAATGCAAAGTAATGACAATGAATGGGTGCCAGAAGCAAACCTGTGAAAAATTTACAATCCTGTATATTTTTATTATTAAATAAAATGAGAAATAAATAAGGCAAATTATTCAAAGAAAAAAGTTACAGAAACTAAAAGAAAACACTAAAGGGGAGCAGAAGGAATGGAGGGAACAAAAACGGCAAATGTCTTTTGGAAAATAATGAACATGAAGTTTTTTTTTTTAATTTTATTTATTTATTTGACACAGAGAGATCAGATCACAAGTAGGCTGAGAGGCAGGCAGAGAGAGAGAGGAGGAAGCAGGCTCCCTGCTGAGCAGAGAGCCCGATGCGGGCCTTGATCCCAGGACCCTGAGATCATGACCTGAGCCGAAGGCAGAGGCTTTAACCCACTGAGCCACCCAGGCGCCCTGAACATGAAGTTTTTAAACGAAAACCAGATGCTAGTCTTTAAGAGGAAGGAAGTAAACATCAAGTAAATCTAGTCAGAAATATAAGCAAATATACAAAGCATCAAATGACAAAGAGAATATAACCCAATATGTAGACAGCATTACAATTTAAGAGATTTTTATGCAAAAGCATGTGCAAATAAATTTAAAAATAGACAATTTTCCAGGCAATTAATTCACTTAAATTACCAACAAAAAGGATAAATCTGATTAGATCAAAAACCATGGAAATGTATAAAATATGTCGAGAGCTTAACTCTCAAAATGCCACAACCAAAACATTTCACAAGTCACATTTGCAGAGATAATGCTGACCAACCTTCTCCACGAATATAGAAGCAAAAGGACTAAAAGCAGTCTTGGCTTGTAATTCCCGGTATGCATTAAAGATTAATGCAAGAAGGCTGGTCAAGTGATCAGAGCAGCTCCCGGGTGGACAGGTGTGTGGCTCAGGGATGACCGTGGAAGGGAATTGTGAAGTACAAACTTTCAGTTATAAACTAGGTAAGTCACAGAGATGTGAAGTACAGCGTAGGGAATGTAGTCCTTAACATTGTCATAATTTTGTGCTGTGACAGATGGTGAGTGTAGATATTGTGGTAAGCATGTTGTAATGTATGTAAATGTCAAATCACAATGCTGCACACCTGAAACTAATAAATTAGACTACTATTGTATGTCAAGCAGGCTTCAATTAAAAATAAATAATATTTTTTTTCTTTAAAATAACGGCAACAACAAAAGGATGTCAGTAGGGAGGCAGATGTTTGCCATTTCTTCCTCTTTGGTTGGCAGTCAGCTTTCACATTGCCTGGTCTTTGCTGATGGAAAATGAACACCAGGGACAACTGGGGAGAGACTTTTCTTGATTTCCAGATGGAGAGAAAGTTGACTCCCTGTCACCTTCAACTGAGAACCAAGAACTTTCTTAGAAGCCTCCGGCAAATCTCTCCTCACTTATAATTGATCAGAATTAGTTCAAATGTCCACTTCTGACCTAATAATTAATAGAATTGGTGGAAATCTCCAGGGCCCAACTGGAGTCACACCTGGATGAGATGACGGGTCCTGAACATGAATCAGAGAACACACTGAGGTTTCTCTAGTGTAGAAAAAGAGAAAATGTGATGCTGGATGGGCAAGCAACCAACAGTGCTTATCGGGTTTGCATTCTCACCGTTGACTGTATCCTGGCACCTGCTGTTCGCTCTCTGAACTTTGACCAACCCTTCCCTGCAAGAGTTTCCTAAGGCACCGCTAACACAAGGTATCTCATGAAAGGGACTTTTTAAAGATAATGTTAGGTCATGGAGCGGGGTTGGAGTTGAGGCAAAATTCAAATCCTCTTAAAACTTCATACTAGATAAAATCTTGCTGGACTCTCCTTGAAAATTCCCTGACAACCGGAATTTCTTCTCTGTGGGGGAACTCACAATGGGAACTCACTTCTCTGTTATTTTGATATCCCTTGCCGTTATACTCACATCTGTGCTAAAACCCTACTACTTCAGCTCCTCTTCACTCTTCCTTCTTTTGAAATGTGCACTGTAGCCAGATATGGGTGTAGGGTGTGTGGTTAAACATCTACCCTGAAGATGGACATCATTATTCCCCTAGGACACTCTGCAGAGGTGACTGAGATTCTGTTTGCTTGTTTGCTTCATTGTTAACGTAGAAAGTGTATGCTTAAGGAAATTAACTTGAAAAGGGAGATATTAACGTGTTAACTTTGGGTGGTGGGATGAATAATCACAATTATTTATTTTTATTTTCTTCTTTGAGTGTTTTTACTCATATTCAGTGTGACCCTGTTGACCACTTGGATGTGGAAAATATAATTTTATTTTTCTGTGATTAAACTTAGTTTGTTTTTTGTATTTCTCCAAAGTGGTTGTAAACCTATTCCGAGAGAAAATGCAGAAGCCCTTCAATCTCTCCTCATGACATGGGATTTTGTCTAATGTCCAGAAAATTCAAGAAGGAATGTGGAAGTCTGCAGGCATATCAGCCTTCCCTGGAAATTGTAGATGGGGGCCCAAACACTTTCTCAAACATGTGAGTCAACATAAGCATCTGTCAATACCTGATAACATGCGCGCCATCCTATCTGATCTTTGACTCTTCATTCTGGTCTGACTGATTCTTGGAGACAGAGCTTGTCCTCACTGGCACCCGTGCTATCTGAAGTGTCCAGATGAAATTATATGGAGAGATTTGGAAGGCATGCTTCTCTCAGAGATTTGCTAATAGCTATTCATCTTTAAACAGAGTCTCTGCCCTTGCAGTGATTTCACCTGGGGATTGAAGCAGAAACCCTTCAGCTATGGCGTTCGACAGACCCTTTCTGTCTGCTTCATTATCTCTTCTCCCTCTGCTTGGCATGACATTTTAATTTACTCCCTTATTTCCCCACTAGTGCTGGAAGCATATTCTCGAATACTTACTCTGTGCTTTTCAATCCACAAGGATGGAGACAATCACAAGGATGGAAATAGGAGGAAATGAGAAACAGGAAGAGGTCTGAAGATTATGTGCATCCTACCTGCCATAAACCTCACTTCCCTGGAGCAAGGAAGGAAATAGGAGCCTGTCCCTGTGGAACAAGAATCTATCCACAGAAATGATTATATTTCCAAGGCAGCCTGGTACAAAGCTGTATGTGGAGAGGGACACTGAAAATGAGACTCAGTGAAGAGCCATGGAAGTCCACAGAGATATCAGCCTTCCTTCAGAGCTAAGCTTATGAGGTCCCGGGACAGCAAAGATAGATGATTTGCAAATGTTTTTTTAAATTAAGGGTCTGAAAATTATCTGCTTTTTCTGTCTGCAAGCATTTTGTCAACCCCTGCAAGCCAACTCTTCTTCTTGATTTCTGTAGGTATTAGTGTATACTTCTTTGTTTTTAACTAATTATATTCTCATAAGAAAATATGTTAAGTACCCCGTCGCAATGGAGCTGTAACTTAATTTACTCTGTCCCTGAATGCCAGCGTGCATCGCCTTCCAGATTAATGGTCCTTAAACAGTTAAACACTTTTTAATGTCACTGACAGTTCTGATGACCCTAGGAAAGTGTTCTATTAAATAGACGATTAAACTTAAATGTTGCCACCCTGATTTTAATGCCTTCTACACAACCCTGTCTTATGTCAAAATACCTATCGGTTCAAGGCAAATGGATTTGAGTGATGTTAGGAAGATTTGCTGCAAGGGAAAAAGAGAAAGTGCTCACCTGTGAGCGAATTACAGGAAATGAAGGAAGGAGGAGAAGACATCTCAGCCGCAGCGGAAGGTGAGTTCGCAGGTGGAGATCAATGAACTACCTGTGCGCTACCATAGGAAAAACGTGGAGGGGGGAAGGATTCTGAGAACAGGAGGGACTTGTTCACTTGCGCTACTGGGCAGATTTCAGGAGAGGTGGGTTTGGTGGAGAGTATTAATCCTGGTGCATCCCTCATGGGTCCCACTGGCAACAGTGCTCTGACAAAAGAATACTGGCATGTCCTTTCCTCAGAACCCTGTTGTCAGGACCAGCAGAAATTTTCCCACAGCCTTTAATTGTTCTTGGAGAGGCGTTTTACTGCAGTGGCTAAGAGTCAGGGTTCTAGAGTCAGTGGATTCTTACTCGGTCCTGCCTCCTAGTAGCCTGGTTATCTTATATAAAATACCTAACCTCTTAAGACTCAGTTTTCACATATGCAAGAGAACAATAATGTCTGATTCCTAAGATTGTCAGGCTCTTATAATAGTCAGTATCCAGAGAATAAGAGCCATGATGATGATGATGATGATGGTGGTGGTGTTGAGATGGTGAGATTTCTACCTTGCCAACAGATTGTAGTGACTCTCTGGGTAGAGCTAATTATTCAAACTAATGCATTGCACAAGCCAGGCATAGGACACATGTTCAAAATTTGTTTCTTTTCTCTTGTATAATATGGTGATGAATGTCAAAACAGCATCCATCTCAGAGGAGAATATGGCATCTGTCCAAGTCTGTTCTGATTTCCTTTGGGATCCAGATGAAAAAGAATTAAGACTCCTGATAAAAGAAAAGAAGGGTTTAGGAAAAGAAATGGAGCCTAGATGATCTTACAATTCAATGAGAATAGGCACTTCAATTTTATTTGGCTCCTGCTGAAGTACTTTCCCTTAAGAAGATACTTAAGGAGCTAAATTTAAGTACAAGTTAAATCAGAGACTGGAGAGCCAGCTACTGAAGTATTTTTATACCACTTGACTTCCCTAAAGATATTCAGAGAGTTTATGGCTTTGGATCGTCCAACTAGGAAATCAGGGCTGAACTCTTGCTGAGGTCAACAAAGGTGAAAAAGTTTTTCTCCCTGTTGAAGGAACCATGAGAATTCAAATCTGAGGGTCAGTATTACTAACTTTTGCTTTCTCCCAATGAAATCACTAAGATGTGCACAGATGCCTTAGGGAAAGCTTTGATGTTGGATGATAAAATAAATGGGACATTCAAAAGAGAAATGCTATCTGTCGGTACTCTGAGGTTAAGAAATATTTATGTTCTGTAAATGAAATGGGCAAAAGCTCTAAGACGGTCTGTAAATCAAAATCAGCAAAGCAGGATGGAGAGACCAGATAGGACTTTATTCTCTTTGTGTGAATATTTGAGTGTGTGTGTGTGTGTGTGTGCAGTTCAAGTACTGGCGAGCTTGAGTTGGATGAGCTGGATGGGAATTAATATCTATGCTTAGTAGCAAGAGTGCAGGCAAACGAAGGTCCCAAGGCCTGTTACACTTTAACCTCAGGGCACTGAGAGCAAGTAAGGGTGCCTCACTGAGAGTTGGAGATCCTAGTTCACCTTTATCACAAGCTCCAGTGTGGCATCAACGCCAGTACCTCCAGCAGGATACCAATGTGCATGAAAATGAAAAGCATTACTTAAAGAGTGAGCAGTTGTATTTGCCTTTGAATTTTAATGTTGGAATTCATTCTTATCCTGTTTCAGGTGACCTGCTGAGTAAGTAAGCTCCTTAGCAATAAAACAATCTGGGGTTTTTCTAGTCCCTAAAAACCATTACGCTGCTGCAGAGAACCTAAATTTCTTCTATTTCCATAATACTTGAGTGTAAAACTGAGCAAAATTTCTGACATGCAGGAGGATTTCAGCCAGTTTACAAACATAAATGCTGCAACTTTTGCAAAAAGTACTAGACATTTTCTAAAAAAAAAAAAGTTTTTTCACAAGATTCTAAACTACATAGCATTTATTGACCAAAAGTTATATTAAGATGGAAAAAAAATCAATCCTCAGACCATAGGCGTCTATAGTGCTAACAATTTAAATCAGTCATTTGCACAATTATGCAAGGAACATGAAGGACACCCTCAATGATGGGGGGGCGGTTATAGATGTGGTCGATGAATGTATTCACAGAAGCATTTCTGATCATGATATCCCAGAAAAGGCCATGGAGATGTTTCTTGAAGGAAAATTACAAATGTTTGGATGTGTACTGTCAACCACTGCATAACAAATGACCCCCAAATCACTAATTCAGTTTCTGTGGGTCAGGGATTTGAAAGCAGTTTCGCTGCCTGGCTCTGATGCAGGGCATGTCCTGAGGTTGCAGTGAAGATGCTGGCTAAGCCAGTGGTCACCTGAAGATTTGACTGGGGTGAGGATCTGCTTCTAAGGTAGTTCATTCCCATCCTTGACAAGTTCATGGTGGTACTTAGTAGGAAGCCTTAGATCCTTGCCACATGGACATCTCTGTACAACTAATTGAGAGGTCCTGAAGACCAAGAGGGGAGATTCAGTATCTTTTATGACCTAAACTTCTGTGGTCATCACCTTCCAAAATGGCTCTCAGCAATTCCCCACGTGCTGGTATTGACCCCTACTGCAATCCCTTCTCTTGTGTGAAGGTTGGACCTAGTAAATTGCTTTAACAAATAGAATTTGGCAAGAGTGATACAGTGTCATTTCTGAGATTCAGTTACAAAATGCTCCGATTTTTGTCCTGCTTACACATATTCTCTTTATATCTACCTATCCACACATGCATACATCCATGCACACATCCATCTCTCTCCATCCATCACCTATTATCTATGTGTCTATTATCTATTATCATCTTCTCCTAACTTCTTTCTCCTCTTTCCTTTATACTTTCCCTCTTTTTCCATAAACTATAATCTTTAAATGGCATTGAGAACTGCCATTTGGTGGCAGTAGGAAAGTGAGTGAAAGTGTAATAAAGGAAAAAGCAAGGCATCATGCACAGTGAAGGAAAGCAGCCAACTTGGAATAAGCTTTTCTGGATGTAGTTTCTGTTAACCAATTCCTTTGTCAGAAAATATGAAGTTTTTATTACTGTTCAATCTTTACATATACTTCACTAGATTTACTGTTTGTAGCTGGGTTATGTTTTGGGTTTGTTTTAGTATGACCGATTAGATATGAGAATCTTCTTCAAACTGAAGAGTATTCTTGGCAAGGCCCCCAGTGACCTGCGTATACATTGTAAATCCAATTACTGGTCCTCATCATCCTTAACTGACTGTCAGTAGCATTATCATAGCTGATCACACTGTCTTTCTGGAAACATTTTTCCTTCTTTTCTTCCAAGACTCTGCACTCTGCTGGTTTTCTTTGTGGTTCACTAGGTGTTCCTCTTCAATATTCTTGTCTGCAACTGTACATTTCCCAACCTTTAATCATCGGAATATCCAAGAGCTCAATCCTTGGGTAAGTACTTTGGATTTTCATCCATCTATTTATATGCTGACAATTCCATGTGCATGGCTAAAACACATATCTTATCCCTGAATTCTGATCTCATTTACAAACCTGCTTCTTTGATATTTCCATTTTGATGACAACAAAGACCTTGAATTCAACATGCCTCAGACCAAACTCCTGATCTTCCTCCTACTCCCAATGTACCACCAAATCCATTCTTCTCCTTCTATGTCAGTTGATAGCAATGCTGTAAATCCAGTCCCTGAGTTTTGCCCATGGAACTATCTTTATTTCCTTATATCTCTCTTATACTCCACTCATTCCATTAACAAAACACCTTCAGTTCTACAATCAAAATATATTCAGAGAAGAGGCCACTGCTCACCATCATTACTACCACTGCCATGGTATAACTCAACGTCATCCTTTCCCTGGATTGTTGGGACCGACCACTAAAATGGTCTCTCTGATTTTGCTCCTGTGCCATCACAGACTATTTTCCAAATAGTGGTCAGTGCAATCCTTCTAAAACATCTTGTTTCATATCAGTTTTCAGACAGGTCCCCAGCAGGTTCCTATCATACTCATGTAATTGCCAAAGACTTTCAATGGCTACATGACCACATGGTCCAGTCTCCCACCACCTCTCTGAACTCAACTGCCGCCAAATTTACCTCCTTAATTTTCCTTCAGAACAGCATACTCTCACCTCAGAGACTTGAACTTGTTCTTATATTCCCTCTGGAAGAAACATTTCCCTGGTAGCCTTCTGAACTTTATATAAATGAGTCTCTATTTGAGAAACATTTCTTCCCCACCACTACTTCATTTCCTTGAACCAGGTTTATTTTTTAATGTAACCTGTTACACCCTTTGATTTACTGCATATGTTACTTATTTATCTGCTTGTTTTCTCCGTCTCCCACTTCAGTGCGATGCTACATAAAAGCACTTATTTGTCTGTTTTCTTAGACTGATATATCCTATTTGAATAGAATGGACCTGATATATTTAGGTATTTGTTGAATGTGAGCATCAACTTTGCAATGATCATTATCTATCTATCTATCTATCTATCTATCTATCTATCTATCTATCTATCATCTTCATCATCATCAGTCATCTTTCTGTCTATCCATCCATGTATCCATCTACCATCTATAACCTATTTACTATCTATCATCTACCATCATCATCTATCATCTATCTATGTATTATCTATCTACCTATAAAATCATCATAAACTATAAAATGTTCACAAATATCTATTGCTGATAAATATCATGTTGGACAAATAGCCCCGAGACCCCTTGTAGGGAGGCAGGCAGTGAAGCCCTGCAGAGAATACCTTATTCCTGTACATCACTCTTCCTGAACCTAGAATACTCAGGCCTGGGAGGGCTTCTCCATAGATTTCAGGAGAAAGGTGAAAGATGTTTTTTGTTTTTGTTTTTGTTTTTCCCCCACCTCTGCTAGTATTACCTGTGCTTCTGTTTTAATAGCTTTGACACCAAGTGTGGTTAATGGACATAATCTCTCACAGCTTAGTGGGCAAAGAAGCAATCTCATATTTGCCAAAGAGAATTTGAAAAGGACTCTCCGGAAGCAGAGGACCCCTGACTGACCCAGGACATTTGCCCCAAGGATGCTACTATGGGAAATGGAGTCTTACCCCCATTCCCATGTCCCAGCTCCCAGCTTGTTCTCGGCTTAGAAACATGGCGGGAAAGAATTTATAGGAAAGTGTTAGGCTGACGGGCTGGTGGCACCCAGGTGGCAAGGCAGGACCCAACGGAATCCTCCAGGACTAGAAGATCTTGCAGGGGCCTGGGTGGAACTGATGTCATTTAGTACTGTAATTGACCATCAAGGAACTAGTATGGTAGTACTTTAACAACTTCTGCTAGTGGCTACCAGTCTAGGTTATGGGGGTCAGAACAAAGCCCAATGGAGGTACATGCTGAGCTTTTGAGCACTGGTGTACCCCAGAAGGAAAGGTCAGATAAAGGGCACAGTGTAAAATAAAGACATGGAACATGCAACCAAAATCATTGGAGCCCAAAGCCTGAGCCATCACGTGCCTAGTAAAATCCACTGAGCGGAAATGAATGGAAATCAAGAATGACTCATATTTATGGGGAGTTGGGAGTACTTTTCCAGAGACAGAGATTCCTGGCAGAAATCTTAGAAGAGACACTCCAGAATCCCTCTCTTCTATGTTGATTATTGTAGGGGTACAGCCCCTCACCAGCCCTGCAGAGACCGAATGAGGGATGGGTGCTACCTTTTCCAGGTAGGTTATGAGTTAATGAGCAAAAAGGAGTTCTGAAGGCCCCTCATCTATTTT
The DNA here is from genome assembly GCA_002007465.1 of Ailurus styani. Classification (NCBI taxonomy): domain Eukaryota; kingdom Metazoa; phylum Chordata; class Mammalia; order Carnivora; family Ailuridae; genus Ailurus; species Ailurus styani. The sequence goes on from LNAC01001906.1 coordinate 67,871, forward strand.
CCTCCTGAATGACAACCTCAGGTGAAACATGCTCTTTCCTACTTTTGAGAGATGCTCAGATGAGCTATTTCTAATGGGGTTTGAACATGGACACTGATTAAAAAATATATATATTGGAGAATAGAAATCATTGATAAGATATTATTCCTTGTCCTTGCCCTGGTTCGGGCATAAGAAAAATCCTTTCAGTTATTTGGGATATATCTTTCATTCAGAGAATGTAGTTATATTTTAAAAAATGTCTGCATATTTGGACCATCCTAAAAAATAAGTGAATAAAACAATGGAAATTCACTCCCCAAAACCCTATTATAAATTGATAACTGCCTAATTTTGTTACAGATGATTTATTTTAGACAAATTTAGACATTTTCCTATGGTTTACTGTCTCCCCGAGAATCTTAAAAAATAATTTTTAAAGATTATGTATCATCTATCAACTGTGTGTCCATATATATGTGTATGTGTGTGTCCATATAAATCTGATACATATACCTGAGCTTGTCATGGAGGTTTTTCATGAGGCAGACAGTAATTACTTACCCATTATCCTTCAAGGTCATCTCCGGAGTCAAACAAGAAATTAAAAGTGAAATTAATTGTACCCTCTAAAATACTGAGCCCGAAAACATATTGGACTTTTATCCTCATGGTGATAAGGACCCGCACACAGTTAGAATGGAAGGAGAGACAATGAGAAAAGTGAAGACAAAACAAAAAAAGGAGATGATTGTGCTAGTCTGGGCAAGAGAGGGTGAGCAGGAGTTGGGCACCATGGACAGCGATGTCTGAGCTCACAGCTGCCCTTCACTCTGGCAGGTCACAACCCTTGTCCTCATCCCTTCCCTCCAGGGTGACTTTTCTATTTAGGGCAATGTTCCCTGGCCTCTGGGGTGTGGGCCCGGAAGCCGCTGCGTGACACTCCCCTCTCCTCAGATGTCCCTACTAAATGGATCTCAGGGACCGCAATGCCCTCTAATGACATTAAAATGACTGCAGCCCCTGATCTGTTTCTCTCCACATTTAGGAAGCTTCTTCTAGACATTTTCTTGCTGTCCCACAGGGTTTTCTGATATTACATTTGCTTCTCTCCACTGCCATGCGCTGGTGGAGAAGAGCCAGAGGGCTTTCTCACTAAATATAGTCTTTTCAAAATTCATGACACTTTACACATGGGTTAAAATTTAAGTCTTTTCTACATTTTAGGAGAGAATATTTAGCTGATTACATACTGTAGCCTAAACAAATGCTGCAAGACCTCGAGTTAGCAGCACGGAAGAAAATCATTCTCGTTTCTTCTACGCTTTAATAGCATGATACAGAGCTGGTGAGCTAAATGGCAGTAAATCTGACAGAAGCTGTATAATGAGAATCAACAAACCCACACTACATAATAAACTGTGCACAGACCTTCCTCTGGGAGGGACCCATGGCAAAGTGATGCAAACCATTGTTGCTGAACAGCCTAGTTTGTGATTTTGCTTCCCCAGACAAAAGGAGAGGTGACTAGCGAGGCCACAGTGGACCCATTTCTAATGGAAGCATTCACCCCGCTGTGGTTCCCAGCATCTTCCCCTCCATCCTCTACAACTGTTACTTGGTGCCCTGAATCTGGGAACATGACTGAGACGTTGTTCTTCCGGTGCAGCTCCGTCTCATGAATAAAAGTTGCATCTCTCCTGTTGGCTGGTGTCAGTTTCTGTTGATTAAATATGGCATGATTTGAACAACATGTGACAGTTAACACAGAGAGGACTTATAGAACGTATCCTGGGAATCCACCCTGTGTCCTAGGCATGGGGTCTGGTGTAAGGCCGTCGGTCATCACCCACTCTACTTGACTAGCAACAGCAACTTTTGCAATGTGACCACTTAATTTATGTTGTTGTTCATGCAGCAGGATTTTTTTTGGGGGGGGGGGTTTAAAGGCAGATTAGGTTATTGAGTTATTTGTAAATACTATTGCTAATGCCCTGACTTGCTTTGCTCATTTTTTGAATACCAGTATTCTAGAAATTAATGGCAAGCAAGTGGGTCCACAAAAATAGACAACCATCTTGAGTTATAAAACTCCAAATTCTGAAGTCCTGGCAGTAACCAGCCAAATATCAATGGTAAATTCCCACACAAACTTCTTTTAGAAGTTGCTACATATTTTCTAAGTGTGACCACTGTTCTTTTCTCAATGTTGTAACTAAAAGATTTATAACCGAGAGATTTTAAATGACTCATGTGGCATTTTCCTTGAGATAAAGTCAAACAATAGACATCCAAGGTACGCAATGAGTCCTTCACAAGGGAAAAGGTGGGGTCATGCCTGGTGCCTTCTCTTTGGTCACACTCATGCTCCTGCAGCCAAATGTGTAAGCACTGGCATTAATGAACCTAACCTTTCTCTCCTTTCCACTGACCAAATATTCTCTGGCCACATCCAGCAGTTACATTGACCAGAAAATTAAGAAACCTATCCTTTTGAAGGGTCTTTGCATTTGGGTCCCACTGTCTTTTCAAGTTTCTTCATTTGTCAAGAAGGCAGTCATTCCTTTCTCAAAATTGAAAGGGTGAACCTAATGCATTAATCATGCCCCCCCCCATTGGAACGTTAGAGACTTTTTGAGTGACTTTGTTTGCTATTTTCAACAACGGATTGATTAATCAATTTTCCTCTTTTGCTCTTCTGTGATTTACGATTTGTTTTTGTAATGCATTTTGAATTCTGGGTCACTTCAGTTAAATTATATCTTTGGATCTTAACAAAGCATTAAGTTACATATTAAGAATAAAGCAGCTTTCCCTGTTCAACATATTATGACTTATGCTCACCTTTAGTTGGTTCTGCAGAGGGGCAGGAGGACAAGCACGTATTGGAAAAAGTCAGTGCATTCACCTCTCAGAGTTCTTTTCATTCAAGGTGTACCATATTCCAGGTATTTGAAACAGAGGATATATCAGGACGGCACGTGTGCACCAAGGGGAGAGATGTAGGAGCCCAGACCCTGTCTTCTCCCCCATAGTGCTCTCACACCAGTCTCCTAAGGATGCTGACGCATTTGCCCGGCTCTGCGTTCTTTCACGGAAGCTACAAAGACAAATTAACAGATTTGGGTATCCTCCTGAAATTCCTCAAGATTCAGAGAGAGCTTCCCTGAATGAGGGCTCTGAGCATAATTGAGTGAAAAAGCATCCCAGTGCCCCATAGATTGGAACTCGCCCGGTTACTGACATCTCTCCTTTGGGCTCCTTCCAAAGACTTTCTCCCTCTTGTGTCCCCAGCCAGCTCAGGACATAACAATCTCAACATTGTCAACCTCCTCTCGGGGACTTGTCAGAAATGTTCAGATCTACAGGAGATCCGTTCAAAGAAATGACCACGAATCCGTTAAAGGTGTGTCCCGGTCCTATAAAATTACCTCACTTTAGAAAAATTTAATTGTCAGGCTTTATTTACCCCAAATAAAAGAAGTATGAGATAGAGAGCAATCTCTGCAAAAAAGTGTCAGGCCCCCAGGTAAAATCATTTTCCTGTTTGTCAGTTTGCACAGAGGTCAGCAGGTTGCTTCAGGTTTCATGCTTCCCCGGGATGTCGGTCAATATTTTTCTTCTGAAAGTTGTATGTGAAAATAATAAGTGAATCAAGATTTTTCCATTGCAATTTAGATTCACTGTGGACACAGCACCAACGCAGACCTAATTCTGTCTTAAGCTCACTACTCATCAGAGTATTATCACTGTAGCCTCCATGTAAAATATAGGCCATATTCCCTGTATAATTTTTATATAAAAGAACATAGTACAATACATTTAATTCCATTTAGGATTCTCAGTCAATGATGTAATTTCTAAATGCAATTTATTTTATTTCCCTGCCATAACATTAGTTTTGTGTTATAAATTGAGAGTGCTGTATCATGGAAAAAGCTTAGCTTTAGAATCAGAAAGCAATGGATTCTAATCAATATTCAACAGCAATCATCACTGTCCTGCAAGTTTTAAGTTACCATCAGTAAAATGGGAATAATGCCAACACATATAGTTGTGAAATAATTAGATAACTTTTGTATAATTCTTAGCATAACCCAATAGCCATTGTCTTATTTTTATTCTTAGTCTTCTTATTCTTATTCACAGGCCTCCTTTTTTCCTACCCAAGTTGTGGATAGATGGAGAAATAGGCTAGGTGAAGTGACAGGGGATAACAAAATAACACCACTGGTATTATAATCGCTGTGCTGATGTTTCAGCTTTGAGGCATAAGGAGATTTAGGCACAAAGGAGCAGAAGGCTTCTGCTCTCTGATGCTGCTTTCTCCCGGGGAACACGGTGCTGGGAAAAGAAGGGTGGAGAAGCCGTGGCATGCCGCCCGCCACAGAGCCGTCCCCACGATCCTTCCTCCCCTTTCTCCAGGCTGCTCACACTTCAAGGCTGATCTGAATGGATCGAGGGCCAGCCAGCTTCCTTGTTTGTTGGGTTTACTCAATGAGGAAACCAATGAAAAAGTCAAAGAGGGAATAGAGCTAGGCCAGCATATTTATCTCCTTGACTTCCTCCTTGATGGCCAGCTCAGTTAGTTGAGTCGCTTCACCGAAGGTTGTCTTCTTATTGAGTCACTTAATTGTTTGTGACTGTTAGGATTCTCTAGAGCCAGTAGGACTGTGTGTGTGTGTGTGTGTGTGTGTGTGTGTGTGTGTGTGTGTGCACACGCATGTGTGTCTATATGTATATCTAGAGAGAGATACAGAGAGAAAGAAACAAAGACAGGAACAGAGCAAGTTTTGAAGGAAATAGTTCATATGATTGCGGAGGCTGTCAAGTCCAAATCTGCAGGGCAGGCCAGCAGGGTGCAGACCCAGGGAAGCACTCATGTTTCTTCCTCAAGCCCAAGGGCCATTCGGAGGCCGATTCCCTTCCTCCTTGGAGGATGGCCCTCCTTTCTCTTAAGGTCTTCAGCTGGTTGGAGAGTTATCTGCTTTACTCAAAGTTTTTGTAAGGTTTTTCTGGTCACGCACAGGAATAAAGACCACTAAGGCAAATTATAGTCCAAAGACAGAGCTTTATTGCAAGCACCCTCGGGCGAGGTTCCGCGACTCTGAGAGAAGGGAGTCGGGGAAGTCGCGCGCAAGGCAGAGTGACGGGGGCTTTTATTGGGTAAAGCAGGGGAGGGGCTAGGCATCAGCCATCTTGATGAGTTTTGGCGGGAAGGTCCGCCATCTTGGACGGGCTTTGGCGGGAAGGTCCGCCATCTTGGACGGGTTTTCATTTTGTATAGCTTCCATCTCCTGCCAGCCCAACATTCCGACCTTTTGTTTTATATAATGGTACCAGGGGCGTCGATTCTTCTCTGGCTACTTCCTGCTGACAGTGGGGCGTCGCCATAGGGGTAGTCGGAAGTTGGCAGGCGGGAGTAGGGTTGCAGGAGGAGCTGATTTACTGATATTCGGGTAACCTCTCGTATCCGCTCCTGTATGTATCGAATAAGGCAAGGGGCAACTGAGATTAGCAGGAGAATTAAACATAGGGGTCCTGCCAGGGGGAGAAGCCATGTTACCCACGTATGGGGGTCTAGGCCCCATAAGGAGGTGTCTTCGCGCCTTGCTCGAATCCGGTCCCTGAGTTCCCGGATTTTGGAGGTGACTATACCCGATTGGTTGACAAAGTAACAGCATTCCTCATTTAGGTAGAGGCAGGTCCCTCCTTTCTCGGCGGTCAGGAGATCTAAAGCTCGTCGGTTTTGTAAGGCAATGGCCGCCAAGCTGGTGACTTGGGTCTGTAGGGCCGTAAGGGAGTCGGCGATCCGCTCCATGTCATCGTTGAGCGCTTGGGAAAGTTTATAATAGAAATCTATTGAAGTCCCAAGACCCGCTGCTCCGGTGGCCACCCCGGTGGTTAAACCTGCTCCTATTAGCAAGGGAAGAAAAATGCCCCTCTTTTCTCGGTGTGAGGGAAACAATATAGATAGGAGTTGGGAATGGGAGTAAATGTTGGTAGAAGGGGATAGCAGAATGAATATACAGTCCAGAGAGTCGTTGACAGTCAGGCATCGGTAGATTCCTTTTGGGCATAAGAGGAACACCCCCGGGGGTGTGCAGTAGGGGAGGGAGGTAGTGATGTTGGCAGTGTGTGGGGTGAGGGCGTCGATGGAGGAGGAGAGATTAAGGATTGGTATGGGTCCTCCTACGGGTCCAGTGTAAACCAGCTTATTAGGGAGGGTGACATTTGGGAGGGGTCACCAAGTCGGGATGGGAATTCCAACAATGTTGAAAAGGGCAGAAAAAGGAAAACAGATCCAGCAGTCGCTGTCGCGAGACACGTTCCGCCACAG